>JAQHUG010000030.1:7657829-7703123 GCA_028555095.1 Dicrostonyx torquatus
AGAGAGAGAGAGAGAGAGATGGATGCCTGTGTCCTTGGACCTCCCTCTTTCCAGCAGCACCTACCAGATGAGAGCTGTCCTTGCCCTCCTGGACTCGCTGTGCCTGCGGTTCAGCCACAACTTTAGCGTCCTGATCAGAAGTCATGGGCTCCACTGGAGAAGTATAATGCCAACCTCAGGACGCTGGAGAATGACAAGGAGTGAAAGGGTCACTTGAGAAGCACCAGTTTTTGTTGTTTTATGTTTGAGATGGTCTAACTCTGTAACCCAAGCAAGCCTGGCACTTACTATATAGTCCAGGTTGCCTCCAACTCACTGGAACCCCTCTGCCTCAATTTCCCCAATGCTGGGATCCCAAGTGTGAGCCACTATACCCAGCACTTTGACTAATTCTTCTTAAATTACTAAGTCTAAAAATACTTGAATCTTCTAAAATATCTGTTCACCCTTCTGGATCCCAAATAGTTTAGAAACAACTGCCCAGAAAATTCATGTTATTCACTGAGGCCTTAGCAAGCCTCTCCTTCAAACCAACTAGGTGAAACTGAAATCAGAAAACTTGGAAACACAGAAAAGCCCAGGAATTCATCTAAAATTGAGGGGGTTAATATTCAAGGCACATGAGGAATATTCATAGTTCAAGAGTTAAAAACCAAAAAACTAATTTCAAAATGGCCAAAGAATGTAAGCACCCACTCCCCATCAATGGAAAATGACAAACATACTTAGACATTCAAATACCTCACTAATCATCATGGAAAAGCTAATTAAAACCACAGAAAGTACCACCATGCACCTGTTAGGATAGCTCTAAAAAGACAAGCGCTAACAAGTGTTGACATGGGTGTGGAGAACAGAGAATGCTGCTGGAAGACCCGTGTGGCCATTATTGAAAATGGTAGAGAGGTTTCTCAAAACTTTAAAAATAAAACTACTACACTATATGATCCAGCAATCCCATTTTTTGGTATCCATCCAAAGGAAAAGCAGTAAGTTCCTCCTGAAGCAGCCTATGTCCACTGCAGCATCACTCACACTAGCCAAGTAAGAGAATCCCCAGCAGATGAAGGGATAAGGGGAAGGAGGGAAGAAGTATGATTGCTGAACATAAATGAACAGATAAACCTGGGAGACATCTGGCTAAGGAAAAACAAAGCAAGCACTGGAAGTTGAACACTGTATGAATTCACTTACAAATACAATCCTAGTCAAACACACACAGAGAGAAATAGAGAATGGTAGTTTTCAAGGAATGGGAAGGAAAGAGAAGATAGGAAGTCACAGGCCAAAGGGCACAACAATGCAGTGACTGAGGCTGATGAGGTCTCCTGATATAATACAACACAGGGCTAGCAATTCTTGTGCACAGAAGTCTGTTATGAAAGTAGATTTCATATGCTCTTGATGTACACTTAACGTAACATGACTGATTATAAGAGCGATTTCACATGTATACCTCAGGTAAGTATATATTAAGAAACTAGAAAACCACAGAACCCACTAATGCTAAAAACAGAAATTATTTTTATGAATCCCAAATTTGAATGGTCCCATTGATTTACTTTCATCAACAACAGCTGTGGGTTAGGGATGGCAGAGCAAAGGCAGGAAAATGGTGAGTTCGACCAGTATGGTCTATATAGCAAGTTCCAGGCAAACCAGAGCTACATTAAAGAATAACTGCAAAGAAAGTGATTTCACTAGAAAGAAACTGGAAATATTTCAGTACAGTTGTACAAACACTAGAGGATTCAGGAAAACACTCTCTCAACAGTAGACAATAAACTTCACATAGAATGCCTCATCTAACTTTCAAAAATGACTTAGGAAGAGACAACTTTCATGACTTTTATTGTGAAGATTTCTAAACATTTAGTTCTAAATTGAAGATTAATGCTTCACAAGTAAGATATAAGAGTTCAATGTGCGCTAGGTACCTTTTCAGTTACTTCTGAAAACAATTACCAGAAGATCAAGGGGGGGGATACAAAAATAACTAAGTAACTCGTTTTGGTTTCATTAAATACTCATGCAGGCTTTTTCACTTATTACTATTTTAAGCTATTAACCATTACAAAGTAATGGGTTCGATCACACTTCAACCTCATTCATTCCCCTCTCCCACTGTCCCCTCCCATGTCCAGTTCCCTCCAGTTGGGTCCCCTTTCTTCTCCTAGTATTCCATTTTCCCATCTTCCTAAGATCTCTTCATCTCCTCTCATGATTCTCTTTTTAGTTTTGTAACTGCCATACACACATATGTATGGGGGAGGGAAGGGAAGAGAGGTTCCATAGGAGAGAAACTGGTGATATCAGAAGGTGTCAGATCCTCGAGAACTAGAGTTACAGTTGTGAGCTGCCACATGGAGGCTAGCCTTCACAATGCCAGAGCAGAGCAGGCTATGCAGGCTTCTGGGGGAGAATTATCACCAAGTCTTACTCTGAGGTGGGTCTTGCATGGTATATTATCAAGCAGTCAGGCAGGGTGTGCCCCACAAGCACAAAAAAGGTACGTCTGCTATGGGAGTAACCAATCTTATTCTGGCTGATACTGAGACCCACTCCACTGGGCAGGAGTGGGGAGGTGGGGGAAGGGTAGGTATTCACTTCTGGTCTCGTTAACTCTGATCAAAAGCTGGGAACATAGAAGCTATAGGCCCTGGTGAGGAACTACTGCTATTTCGATAGAGACATGATATGCCCAACAGTTTGCCTTCTAAATAATTAGGCTTGTGTCCAAGAGCTGTCAACTGTGGCCTGAGAAACTCTGCTGCAGTGGCAGCTGTAACTGTTGCATGCTCAGCCATAAATGGGACATCTACAATCACCTACCCCAAGGCTTGGGGAGCTTAAAGAATGTAAGAACCGAAAGAAAATGTTCTGGAATGTTCTCTGCTGGACATGACACAGCCACTACACTCTTGAGCCCACAACAGCTACGATTATGGTACAAGATTGGGGCCATCAACCTGCCATAGCAGGGGAGCTCACGAGGCCCCATGACTCCCTTTGACCTTGCTACATCGTCAAATGACTCTGGACTTTTGATTCTACTGCCTCCATATTATGCTGTGCTAAGAGTTGAACCCAGGACCTTGAGCATGCTAGACAAGTATTCTGACACCTCAGCTATACACCCCCAGCCCTAAACATGAGCATTATAAAAGTTATGAATCACTTGAGCAAGGAAAAACTACTTAGCACTCCTCTATCCACCCCCACCCCCCCAAACCTAGTAAAGCTGGAGGGAGGGCAGCTCTGTTTTAAGTGTATGGGTATGTATGCACATGGAGGCCAGAGGAGAATATCAAGTACTCTGCTGTAGCACTCTGTCATACATCCTTGAGACAGCCTCTCCGGAAATTGGAGGCCAGATGGCAGCCAACCCTAGTCTCTAGCACCTCTTGTCTCCAGCTGGAGTTACAGATGTCCACTGTTTTATATTAGTGCCTAAGACTTATTCGGGTCCTCATGTTTGTGCAGCAAGTGTTAACGAAACATCTCCCCAGGCCAATGAGGTCAATTTTGAAGGGCAGATTTTAGGTATATAAAGCACTACAGGTCTGAGTTTCAGAGAATGTGGGAGTAGAAGCTGTGTCTTGAGTTGTAGTGAATGACAAGAGTCAGAATAACAAGGAACACTTTCAAAGAATTAGAGTAAAAAAGGAAGCACAATGGGGAGTGATGGGACAGCTGAAGCGTGCAGAGGCAGAAGGATGCAAAAGGAAGCAGCACAGGGTCCACTGTGCAATCAGGGAGTGGGCAGGGTAGTCCCATCTAAACATGATAACCTCAGCCCGAGAGCAGGGAATGGATCAACCTCTGGAGATCCTGTCTATAGCTCTGCTGCTGCAGGAGCTGAACCCTGAAGCCCTAGACTATGGCTTTATCTTAAAAAGCACACAAGTCCACCTGTACAGATCTCAATGCTGTTTGTTTCCCTCATTTCCAAAGCACTTGAGAGTACATCTCAGAGTACAGTTTGGGGGCCTGGGAGAAGGGAGAACCTGCCCAGCTCACAGGCCACAGAGGCTCCTGGCACATAAATAAGAGAAGCTACTAAAGTGAAAACTGCAGCGGGAGCCGCTTGACACCCGTCTAGCATGTGCTCGATATCAACACAAACTGTAGTCTGACTGACACCACCCACCATGAGAATCCAATTTTGGAGAACCCAGAGAAAAACTACTCCTACAGGCCTCTTGGCTTTTCTTTCCTTTTTACTATACTTTGAATAGTATTTTAACTTTTAGAGCTATTTTTTCCCACTTTCTTATATTTATCTAATCCTTTATTTTCATTGCTGTGCTAACTTTTAAAAACTCTTCTTTCCTCCTTCATTTTAGTTATGCTTCCTAAGATCCTTCTCTAATTATTTACTTTCCTCACCTTTAACTGAAACCACTTTAATTTCACAGCATATGCCCACATTATTGCTGTCACTTTCTGTTCCACAGGCATTTTGGGCTTTAATTGACTGCAACTGTGTTTCTGTACCTTGCTGTTTTTTGCTGTTACAATACTTTATGTTCTTCTCTGAATGGTACTGAGGATTGAGTAGGCTGCTTGAAGTTGGGATGATGGTTCAGTTAACAAGGTACTTAGCAATGAGTATGATTTCAGATTCCCAGCATCCACATAAAAAGTTAGGTGCAATCTCACCATTGGGGAGGCAGGAACAGGAAGATGGCCTGCCTGAGGCTTGCTGTCTAGTTACACTAGTCTAACATTGAACCTCAGGTTCAATGAGAGATTCTGTCTCAAAAAAAAAAAAAGTCTCAAAACTTAATGTTGACCTTTGGCTTCCACAATACATATAAATGTGCACATATGCAGACCTATGTGTATGTACACAAATACATACACAAGCAAACAGTAAGTTGCTCAGAAGACAAAAGGGACTAGCGATGTAGGGTTAGAATCCCAGCACTCCATTAACTAGGTGCGGTGCTATCAGCCTTTACTACAACTCAGAAGACAGAGGCAGGATTTGCAGTTCAAGGTCATCCTCAGCTGTTTGGGGCCAAATGAGTACATTGAGACTCAACATTTAAAAAAAAAAAGTTACAAGGCCATTAACATCAAGCAGGTTGATTTTTCTCCTCACAGAAATTCCTTATGAGATGAACCTGGAACATTTTACTATGAAAACAAAGAACCTAGTCAAGATAAATGGGGTCACAATTTAAGAACACTAAAGGCATAGCAGAAGTGGTCTTGACTGTAAATAAAATATGGTAATAAAAATCCCTGAAGGCTAAACATATCACCTCTATAGAGCTTGTCTCTGGAGTCTGCTAGGGTACCAACTCATTATCCTGTAGAATAGTGAGGGAAATCATGCACTCCACCTACCCTAGATGAATCACATTTCATGACAAAACAGTTAACAAAGGAAGAAAAGCCTTACTTAATGGAGAACAAGTTATTTTAAATAATAAAAATATTCAAAATTTAGTGTTGGGCAGTGACATCAGGACTGTAATTTTAGCATTCAGGAGTCTGAAGCCAGAAGACCGAATTCCAAACAGACGACATGAGCCAAACTAGAAAACAAAAACCCACCAACAATGGCAACATCCCACAGGAAGAGCAAGGTGATCATCAATGGTGGATAAATTTTTTGATTGCATAGCTGATGAAAATTTGTAAATGGCAAATAAAATACCAACTGGGGCTATTTTTCAGTCTTGTCACTGAAACAGGAACTTCAGGCATTATTTTCTTGATGGACAACAGTATCATCTGTGAAGCATTTTTGTAAAAATAAAACAAAACCATGATATTTAATCAAATTTCTAAATCTGACTCCCTATTAAAGAGAATACTGAAGAAATTCATGTCAAATAAGACAAAGTCATCAGCTAAATCCAAAATGTGGAACAAGAAAATGACTTTATTTCTATAAAAATACAACACATTTTATTTTTATTTATTTATTTATTTTTATTTTTCGAGACAGGGTTTCTCTGTGGCTTTGGAGCCTGTCCTGGAACTAGCTCTTGTAGACCAGGCTGGTCTCCAACTCACAGAGATCCGCCTGCCTCTGCCTCCCGAGTGCTGGGATTAAAGGCGTGGGCCACCACCGCCCGGCCAACACATTTTATAAGGGGAGAAAAATATACAAACTACAGAAGCTTCCACCAAAATAATCTAGTGTAATGTGAGAACTGTTGAGATTTTGAAGCAAATTGAATTTAAAATTTCATCTTGGATATAGAAAAAAACTGCACAGATAAATGGGTATTACAGAATGATAGTGATTTTAATGAATTCAATCAAGGTGTTCCAGTTCTATCTAAAATGACCTTGTCTATAAGAGACAAACCAAAATCCTTTATTCATTGAGTATGGTGACACTACTCCAACAGACATAGTTACTTAGAAGGCCAAGGTTGGGTCACCTGAGGGTTCAAGACCAACCTTGACACAGTCAAAGACTTATCCTACAAATAAATAAACAGCTTGTGGAATGAAATACACATATACATCTATATTGCAGTTTGAATGTAAAAAGTTCCCCCAAAGACTCATGTATTTATAAACACTTGGTCCCCAGGTGGTGGCATGGTTTTCAAAGGTTATGCAACCCTAAGGAGGTGGAGTCATGCTGGAGGAAATGAGTCGCTGGGAGCAGGTCTTGGGATTTTATAGCTCAGCCCCATTTACTATACCCTCTCTGCTTCCTAACCTTGGATGCTTATGACTGATCCACCTCCTGATACTACTACTGTGCCTTTCTAACCAAGAAAGAATTTATGGCCTCAAACTCAAAGCCAGAAAATCTTCCCTTCCTTTAATTACTTGTTAGGCAGTTTGTTACAGAAATGGGCAAAGTTACAGAATCTGAATTTTGTTTTTTAAATATACTAGTAAAGTTTGGGGGGGGGGAAAGAAACAAAACCACAGGATGGTGGCTGCTGAAACCCACTAGACAAGTCAGCTGAGTGAGGGTCCTAATACTGTCCACTTTATCTTTGTGTATTTAAATCTATTAAGAAAAAAATAAACACACACGTATAATTTGGATATATTACTGATACTCACTTAAAACAGCATGTTTATTTATACTTAAAATGTATCCTGATGAAATAAAACACATAAACCATTTTATGAACAATGACTGTGCTGGCTTTAGCCATAAAAGGAAATAAGACTTTAACTACAGAAAAGCAGAAACTAGTACAATCAAATGCATCTTTTGAAGAATTGACGAAGCCTACAAAATTAAAGGGGAAAAAAGTACCATATAAAACGATAGACAGTAAAATTCTATTTTTTTAAATTAACATCTTTTTAATTATTTAATTATTGTTATAAAGAGATTAACAATGATTAAAATTATACTTATACACTGCACAGAAATGAACACTGTAGCAAGGATACAACAGTACAACTCAGCCCACTGATGCTTCCTTCAGTATCACTCAAAAACAAATGACCAACTGCAGCGCTGGCCAAGCACTCTACCATCAGTATTTACACAATGACTTTAAGTATGAAGTTAGTACTAAGGTCTTTTCTCAGTCTCCTGACTGGGACCAACAAGTTAAGGGCTGGAACACAAAGTTAAGGACAAAAATGCTACTAAATGAACTCCAACTTTTTAGAATAAAAAAAGTTAAATGAGGGGCCAATGAGATGGCTCAGAGTAGCACTTGAGCACAGACTCAAGACTTGTGCTTGATTCTGGGATCTCACAGGATGTCAGAAAAAAATGGACTCCAGAGGGCTGTCCTCACTTCAAATGCACCCTGATATGGGTGGGGGCCTGGGCCTGTGGACTCTTGTGTGTACATGTGCACACACAAACACAAGCATATATGTACACAAAAATAAATTTTGCAAGTTAGAAAAAAAACAATAATGAATATTCAACTAGAAGTAAATTTCCCTGAATAAGAAAAATAGGCTATTCACTTTAGACCTGCCCTAGGTACTGTTTGGATCCCTCAAGAAATCAATTTTAAAAGTCAAATTGTTCTTAGACTTTGCCCTTTGAAACTAAATAAATTGGGGGGGGGCATGGGATTGTTAAAACAGCTCTGAGTTACTAAAACATACTTGCAGGATTTTAGTGACATTCACTTTCTATTTCGAGAGCTGTAAGAAAGTGAGACAGGATAGGAACTGGAGTGTTCCTCAGTTTATTTATTCCGTGCTGCTAGATCCTATTCTCTCATGGCTGTCAGGATCACTCTGACATCTTGGAAATATGTATTTTGGCTTCATATACACAAAAATAATTGTGGACTCCTCAGGGGCAGCAACTCTGTTTTCGTTACCTCATACAGATTACAAACAGAATTCATCTTCAGTAGTGGACGTATTTACAGATCTAAGGACTACTATCTCGAAGGCTGTGACTCTAGCTCTTTTTTCAGACTTAATGTCTCTATAATAGCCTCTTCAGCGAGTATTAGTAAATGTGCCACTCAAAGGTACTGGCAGATTAATAAATTCAATCTCAGTTCACTCCTTGTTTGATTGTACATTTACACTGGCACCCAATACCGGCATACTCCTAAGCAGATGCTGCCAGCAAACTTCAAGACTGATTATTTTAAATTTCTTTATGCGTACACACCTATGCTTCTACTGAAAATGCCAATGATGGGAAAATTGTGATTTTTATTTATTTTTGCCTGCATGTATGCCTATGTGAGAGTGCAAGATTCCTTGGAACTAAAGACAGTTGTGAGCTACCATATGGGTGCTGGGAACTGACCCCAGATCCTCTGGAAGGACAGCCAGTGCTCTTAAGTGCAGAGCCATCTATCTAGCTAAGAAGGGTGTGATTCCTCCCCACCCCTCAAAGACAAGGTTTCTCTGTATAGCCCTGGCTATTCTGGAACTTGCTCTGTAGACCAGGATAATCTCAAATTCAAAGATCCGCCTGCCTCTTCCTCCCGAGTGCTCGACCTTTATGGGTGTGTTTTATTGTTTTGCTTTTTATAGTTTGAGTTGTTTTTGCTGTTGATAAAATCAGACAGGATTAATGAAATCAGACACAAGATACAACAATTTATTAACAAAATATGACTGGAAAGATATCTATTCACAAGAAATATATCAAAATTTTACTTTCAAATGTTACAGCAATAAAAAATCTAATTTAGAACTTATGTATTGATCATATACAGACATATTTTAATAGTTACGACTGCTTTTATGACATACTGTCAGGTCCCAAAGAAACCCGGGACCAGTCTCACTCAGAACCTACGGTTCCTCCTAGCACTTTACCACCCTGCCACCTATCCAAACCTCTCCAGTCCAGAGGCTGGGCTTTCATTTTCTTAGCTTCTAAGTGCTATATACTCAGTCATTTTGGTTACATGCCATCTTGAGCTCTTGGTTCATGGCTCCTCTCTTGATCCACTTGGTCTCTCTTCTCTTCCTCTCTTACCCTACTCCCCATGGCTTGGTTCAGTCTGGCTGTTCTCTCCCTTCTATCTACAATAAAACCCTTCTCATCAACTATACCTAGGAAAGTCATGCCCTCATTTTCATTCACTAACTTCTACAGAGGACACTTAAATGGAAACATTTTTAGCTGGCATTCTTATTAACATAAAACAAAAAAAACCTGAGACTTTGGGTCATCTCATTAGATAAGCCTCTGCTAGGAAAGATGTTATTTTACTCAATATTCTAACAAACTTCAAATCATCACTCCAGTATTTGTTTATAAGGAAAAATAACATGAAAGATTCAGGAGTGGGAATGAGTCCTATCTTTCATTTTGCATGTGGCTGTAATGGAATTTAAATGGCCCTGGAATTTTACTTCCAAAAAACTACAGCATGCAGTCAATCACAGCCTGGCAAAATGCAGACCTTCTTGCTCTTATCCTGTACTGTGTCCTTTTCCACTAAACATGAGAAGTTGTTTCTATAAATTCTTTACACAATTTCACAAGAGTAAAAGCCAGGCAGAAAAGGAGACAACTACATTAGGATTATTGTCCTAAAATGCAGGCTTGGTTGATTTATGTATCTTCCTTTGCCACTAAGGAAACTCAGGAAAATCAGAAAATGCTATAATAGTTACTTGGAGTCTCTGCAGGGTTCAAGACAACAAACAATTATTTTATCTAACCTAAACTGGGAGAGCATAAGATGAAAAACAGGTTTTAATCAAAACGTTAAAGAAATCTATATGAAAAGTTAGCCATCTAATAATATATATTGGGGGAATCTAGGTTTAATGTCCCAAGACTTTCAAAGTCTCACCTAACAGTATGCTATCATTTCCTTGACTAATTCAACTGGCCTGGCTGGATTATCTGTGCTTTCTTCCATCCCTGCATAGATGTCTGCTGCTTGGTCCTGTTCATTTGTTGTCAAGCTACTGCAATTCAATTTGTGTGCCTCTGCTTACTCAAGCCATCTCTTTACAGAAGATGTGCATAAGGTAATGTATACCTGTAATCTAGCTCTTAGGAGGTAGAGATAGGAATATCCCAAGTTAGAGGATAGTCTGGACTACATACATGGCTAGACCACTTCTCAAACAAAACAAAGTACAAAGATTATCCAAAAAAAGATGAGAATAATTTGTCAACAAATCAGATGTAATGTAATGGAACTAGGGCTGCCTAGTTCCAAGTTTTTCTACTGTTTGCGCCCTAGAAACTGCATTCATGTACTCCCTCTCTTAGCAGTTTGCTAACTATCTTTTGAGACCACTGACACTCCCCATACAAATCTTCACCCATCTACATTTGAAAAGAAAATTTGTTTCATGGAATTCAGAACCAACACAGAAGACCTTCAAGACCCAGATATCCTCTTAAGAAATCTATCATGGAGAACTCATCATTTAATTGTTGAATGGAAAAAATTCTATTCACTTCACCTTTGTCTTCAAAGACTGCACATCATATCCCATTACCCATTCAAATATAGATTTTTGCCTCTTATGGGGGGATACAATTTCTCAAACTTTTGTCTGCACTCTTTATAACACATTAAGTGATTAGTTTTAAAAAAAAAAAAAAAAAGCCAGGCAGTGGTTGCACGTGTCTTTAACTCCAACAGAGGCAAGTGGTACTGAGTTCGAGGTCTACAGAGCAAGTTCCAGGACAGCCACGCCAGGAAACCCTGGCTGAAAAAAAACAAAATAAATAAAATAAATGCAAGAAAACAACAGAATTTTTACTTCTTTATCCTAAGGAAGGCTAATTTCTCTAAAAACTAAAACGATCCCGTTTCCTAGACTGTTCAATCAAAATTTCACTTTAGGGGAAAAAGATAACTTCTAATCTGTATTAATTAGTCAATAAACGCAAACATAGCAAGATTATCTGTAATGTGTAATGAAGAGTAGTGAAACCCAGCAGGCAATGCATGTCTAGAGGGGAAAAGGTATTTGCTGATGACAAAGCAGGGGCAGTTACAGACTGGCAACCGCTCTTGTTCAAAGCCCTAACCTACAGCTCTTACTATATTTCCTCAATCACTTTCCTTAAAAACTAAAAGCCAATGAATGGGCTGAGGGTGAGGCATACCTGCAGTTCCAGTTTTGGTTGGGAGGTTGGAGCAGGAGGATTACTTTGAGCCCTAGTGTTGAAGGCAATCCTGGGTAACAACACAAGACTGTACTTCACAACTGAATAAACAAATGAATAAACAAATAACTTATTTAACAGCATTATAAATGCTGATAAACCATCTTATGATATATAAAATAGAGCCTTCTTTCTCAAATTTAATATTTTTGTGTATACATAAAGTATGTAGCCAGGCAGCAGTGGCACACGCCTTAAATCCCAGCACTCAGAAGGCAGAGGCAAGCTTATCTCTGTGAGCTTGAAGCCAGCCTGGTCTACAGAGTGAGTTCCAGGACTGCTAGAAACCCTGTCTTAAAAATAAATAAATAAAATAATAAAAGGATATAGATAAAATATGATATCTGTGTTTAGTACTTTAGTAAAAGAGAACTAGTTCCTAGCAATTATAATCCTGTATTGCTCCTGAAAAAAAAAAAATCACACCTCACAAATGAAGACAAGGTGCCTAAATATAGCCTGGATATGATAGCTTTTAGAAAAAGAAAGAAAACCATGAAAATGAATGGGTTTTTGTTCCCAGAAGTTACTACATTAAAAAGGTTTTGCAGAAAAGCCAAACAACCAACTTAAGGTTCAATGGCTCTATATACTAGTTCCCTGCCTATGATCTGGATCCCATTTCCTGTCTTTCCTCATCTTCAACATTTCCCCTGTAAACTGTTTCAAAAAGCCTGGGCTAGAGAGATGGCTCAATGGTTATGAGCACTTGCAGAGGACCCGGGTTTAGTTTTCAGCACCCTCATAGCAGCTCATAAGTTCCAGATCTGACACCTTCTTCTAGCCTCCAAAGGCACCAGGCACACATTCAGTGCACAGACATACGCTCAGGAAAAAACACTCATACATAGAAAAATAAGTCACCTTTTATAAAAGTATTCCAATATTGACTCAAAAGACAGACAAGCTGTGACATGAGGAGCAGGAGAAGCCAACCCAGACTGGATGACCTCATGACCTTGCTCCTGAGAGCCAGTCTAGGGACTGTTTTCCAGACATGCTTTCCACAACCTGCCCTTGTCTCACCAGCATTTAATGGTCTCCCCACTGTAACGCTGGATGGATCTCTCAGCAGCACAGCACAACCCAACTGTGAGGCTGCTGCTCTGCCTTCTCCCCTCCGGCATGGTGCTTCTGCTGCTACTCTTTCTCAACCACCCTGAAATGTTCTTCCTGTGTGCTAAGCAGAGTAAGAAGCTCTGTATCCCATGCAATTGAAAGGAACTGCAGAAAGTAAGTAGGTAATTTCAAAAATTAATGTGTGCATACTTAAACTTGTATTATTCCTCCTTTTGATACTCGCCATAGTCCCTCTATCAATGTTCTTTCTCACATAGGCCATAATATATCATTTATTTTGTCACTAGTTCTTTAAAGCAAACTAAATACAAAATGTTTCTAGAAGGATTATTCTACAGTTTGTGAGTGTCTCTCTCTGTGTGTGTGTACATACACACGCACACACACACACACAAGGCCAGTTCACAACCATATGCTATATATATATATACACACAACCTTTCGTACCACCCTCAGAAATAGCTCAGAAGCCACTTCATTCAAGACAGGGATTGGAACCTGCCAAGCAGGTCAGGCTGACTAGGCAGTGAACCTACAGATTCTCCTGTCTCTGCCTCCCCAAAGCTGGGTTTACCAGTACAGCACCATATATCCAGCTTTTCTTTTTTCTATCTATTTACTTTACCTTGTACATATTAATGTTTCATCTGTATTATATGTGTGTACCAAGTACATGCCTGGTAATCTTCCTGGAACTGGTGTTATGCATGGTTGTGTGGATGCTGGGAATAGAACCCAGGTCATCTTCTGCAAGAGCAACAAATGCTCTTAACTGCTAAGCCAACTCTTCTCCAGTTCCCAACTTTTCTTTATGTACGCTATTTCCCTCTACTCACTATTACAAACACTTATCATTTCTTACTGAATGAAAACACTCAAAATTCTTCTTTTGGCTATTTTGATTTCCAAGACATAGTATTCATTTACAGTAAGTAAATTATGTAACTGCACTAACATAAGGATCGATATGAGCAGATAGATGTAAAGCTTTGATAAGCAGATAACTCAGCTGGGAGAAAAGCACCTGCCAAAGAAGAGTCTACCAGCCACAGTGCAGAACATTTCGCAGGAAGAGTGTCGAATCTGGTGAATGCAATCGGGAACTATGTGGCTCTGGAGCTCTGCTGCTTCTCCTTGTGCTCACTTTTCACAGGGCCAGTTCACAACCATATGCTAAATTTCAAGGCAGCTATCTAGTCAAGACACAATTAAATTTTTATGGTCTGACAGACTCCTATGTATCAATTGTTTAAAGTCATTAGCCCCACTGCCCTTTTAAAACATAAAAACATAAAACATAAAAATAGATAATCCCTATTTCAAGTACATGCAAACCATTGCCAATTAAAACCTTGCAAATAAGCCGGGTGTGGTGGTGCAACCAAAGGCAGATGGATCTCTATGAGTTTGAGAGAAGCCTTGTGTTAAAGGCCTGCAAATTAACTGCTGTTGTCTCTTCTCAAATAAGGCTCATTGCTACATTCCATGTTTCTAAATCTTCAGAAAGCCAGTATCTCTAAAACAAATTACTATTTTAACTTATTAGTTTTTTAACACCTAGGATTTCAGCAGGCAAGATGGCCTTCCTTAAGCATGGGTCTTCTCAGTTCATTTCAAACTCTCTAGCCTGTCCTCTGAATGAAATAGAAATAAACAAGGCTATTTGGGTATTACTTTTCTTCCTCCCAACAAGGTCTGTGTTTGTTATTTTATAGTAGCCCTTTCTACCCTAGAATATAGCACATCAAATTATGGTCATCCCACAAACTCCAAAATTATGTCACAGGGAAAGGAACTACCTGTGCCTGCCTGGCTTTCTTGCTCACCACGGTGCTCCTAACACAGTACCTACTAAAGCAGAATCCCATTAAGTGTGTGTCTAATAACTCTTTCTTAGGATAATAAATGTGGGAATAATTGCCTAGCAATTAAGATAGAAAGTACAAGAAATGAGATGATTCCAAGTAAAACCTTCATTCCAAATGATGGGTTACACACAAAAGATGGTATTTCTAAGTGAGGATAAAATTACCCTGAGTAAATTTTCATTTTAGTCTCTAGATTTAGTATGTATGCATACAAGAATGCACTTGAGATCTCAGAGTTTACATATAAAATTAAAGAGACATTAAAAATTAATTTAATATTAAAACAACAAATCACTAAGAAGTCTTTGAATGGTAAACACATACTAAGTAAATTATTTGTATGGGAGAGGTGGGTAAAAACACTGTTTTGAAAATCTCCAAACTTAATGAACTCTCTCACTGGAAAACATTTAATATAAATGTACAATACCTAAGACAGAAACCTGCAAATTCATTTTAGCCTTTTCTTAAAATAAGCTTCATTTCTACATTCCAATTGTCAGTAAACTCTTCAGAAAAATTATCATCTGTGAACCAAATATACTACTCCAAATCCTTAGAATTTGAACAGAGGAAAAAGTCTGGCCTCGCCACACTTCCTCTCCCCCGCCTCCCGACCCGGAAGTTATACTGGCGACGCGGCTTTCCTTCCCACAATCCCTCGCGCCGTCCTTTCCAGCTTGGGCCCGGCAGAATGGCTCCCGCAAAGAAGGGTCGTTCTGCCATCAACGAGGTGGTGACCCGAGAATACACGATCAACATTCACAAGCGCATCCATGGCGTGGGCTTCAAGAAGCGTGCCCCTAGGGCACTCAAAGAAATCCGGAAATTTGCCATGAAGGAGATGGGGACTCCAGATGTGCGGATTGATACCAGGCTCAATAAAGCCGTCTGGGCCAAAGGAATAAGGAATGTTCCATACCGTATCCGGGTACGTTTGTCCAGAAAACGTAATGAGGATGAGGACTCACCAAACAAACTCTACACATTGGTAACTTACGTGCCTGTTACCACATTCAAAAATCTACAGACAGTCAATGTGGATGAGAACTAACCTACTGAATCTCAAAGTTGGAGAACTGCCTTCAGGTTTTGGTTTTCCTTTTGTTTGCCCCACTGGGGGAATTTTTGGTGGTGTTTAGAATAGGGTCTAAGGAGTATTGTTGGGAGTTATTTAATTGCTGCTTTGGGTACTTGGGAAATCAGGATTATGTGACATGTTCTTTTCGTAAAAATTATGTTAGAATTGTGGTTTTGATTTTTCAAGACACAATCTGTAGTCCTTGCTGTCCTGGAACTTGCTCTGTAGACCAGGCTGGCCCTAACATTGCAAGGGCTGGAATTAAAGGCATCCACCGCCAAAAAAAAAAAAAAAAGTCTGACTAGAAGTTGTACTCCAAGGCATGATGAGCACCAACTGGGAGCTGGACTCCATTCCTACCAAGCTCAACAACTTCGCTCACCTTTCTCATCAACAGCATTGTGAGGACACCTTAGAACATGGAGGCAATGCAGTACCAGGTACACAACTTGCTTTAAGACACCTAGTCATGACTATTCCTGGAGAGACAACAGCTAGACTCAAAAATTCTGAAACACAAACTACTCACAAAATCAAAGCATCAAACTAGTCTTCAAGTATCAAGAATTACAACTGCAGACACTTTAAAGTAACAGTGTAAATGGTTACTTTTACCATTAAAACATAATGGATATTCTCTACATTATAGCCAATGTACAGAAGTGATACAACATTTAAAAAAAGAACTGAAGTTCGAAAATAAACTCAATCAAATCTCATTTTGGCTTAGTACCCTAAAAGATCTGAAAGTGGGTTATAACTTAGGCTATTTAGGATTACACTCCCTTTCCAGTGGATAATATAGTTCACATAGTAAGTTTTAAGCAAGCAGAGAATCCACACCAGTATTTGTAATTCTAATTAGCTTTTAGGGTATGACTCAGTGGCAGAGTACTTGCCTACCACATGAGAGGACCTGAGCTCAACCTTAAGGACCACAAGTCAGTTTTGTTTGCTTGGTAAAACTGCCCACCAACACTAATATTTAGCTACTTTTTAGTAAGTTAAATGAACTTATTCAGTACTATTCAGTACTATTCAGTGCTATATACCTGCAGTTTCAATGATAACATTGAACATTCTCATTAGAGCCTATAGTCTTTCTCTTTTTGAGCCGATCTTGTTATGTAGACACACCAGCCTTGAAGGTGGAATCGTTCCAACTATTCTTCCTGAGACCTAGGATTACAGACGTGGGTTACTACCCCATCTAGAGCCTGCATGTCTGATGTAAGCCCCCAGATACACCATTATGTGTCTTCTGGATCCAAGGTACTGCACACAACACTAGCTCTTTGCAAGAGGGAGTATTGTCATTATGGGTTGAAAGTATGAAACTAGAAAACAAGACCATTTTCTGTCCTTCCTGTACTAGACAACAAAGTAAACTGTCTTCTGGCCTTAGAGTCCCAAACTGTAAAACAGGTGTCCTGAAGAATGCAAATATATCAATAGCTGTCTTCTGAATTATAAGACAAGCACATTGCTGTGAGTGTGAGCTGTTGCAAAGTATTCAACTCTTTAATTCTGTGGGGAAACTATTGTTAAACTGAGATCCAGATACATACCAGTTGTTTTGTTTGAACACAGTAAACCAGACGACAGCAAAGCTTTCCACAAAAAATAAAAATAAGAATAAAAAAAATCTCCTTCCCTCTAGTTTGAGTCTCTTTTTGGGCCATGGATATTGGACATAGTGGTACACATCTTTAATTACAGCACTAGGGAGGCAGAAGTAGGGGCATCTCTGTGAGCTCAAGGCCAGCAAAGAGATAGAGAGTGAAACTGCAGGCAGATCTCTGAGTTCTAGGCCAGCCTGGTCTACAGAGGGAGTTCCAGGACAGCCAGGGATACACAGAGAAATTCTGTCTTGAAAAACCAAAACCAGACAAACAAGCAAACAACAAGTTACACATACAAATACAAGATGTGACAATGGACTTTTGAGCCCATAGATAGGCAGGCTCCTATGTTAGTACCAAGGATACTAAAATGAACAACTGTACGAATGCTTTAGTAAGAAAACCATGTAACTTTAGTTACTTTTTTTTTTTTTTTTTTTTGGTTTTTCGAGACAGGGTTTCTCTGTAGCTTTGCTGGAACTAGCTCTTGTAGACCAGGCTGGTCTCGAACTCACAGAGATTAGTTACTCTTTCTTAAAGGTGAATTATAATCCAGTCTGTCTATATTATACAAATTGGAGGGTTCTAATTACAATATATATTACTATCTGAATCAAGGTTTCTGGTTTTAAAATGACAAAATCCTTAATTTTCCCTGAATACAGTCATG
Organism: Dicrostonyx torquatus; assembly: GCA_028555095.1. Classification (NCBI taxonomy): domain Eukaryota; kingdom Metazoa; phylum Chordata; class Mammalia; order Rodentia; family Cricetidae; genus Dicrostonyx; species Dicrostonyx torquatus. Next base: position 7,675,723 of record JAQHUG010000030.1, read on the forward strand.
TACTGCATAACATTTAAGTCAAGGATAATGCAAACATAATGGTGGTACTATACATTACAATGGAGCTTAAAATGTGGGGCAGGGAATGGGGGCTAGAGAAACAACTCACTGAGTAAGAGTACTTGATGCCTGTGGTAGCCTATGAGTGTAACTGATCTCCATAATAATCTCATAATGAGTGGCACTACTGGGAGGCATGGGAGGCACTTTGTTGGAGTGGGTATGGCCATGTTGAAGGAAGTGTGTCGTCATTGCAGGGCAGGCTTTAAGGTTTCCTATGCTCAGGAGACCATCCAGTGTCTCAAGTTGACTTCCTGTTACCTGCAAGTGGTAGGCCTCTCAACTATTTACTCCAGCACCATATCTGCCTGCATGCTGTCGTGCTCCCCATCATATTACTGGACTGAACCTCTGAAACTGGAAATGAGCATTAGATGTTTTTTGTGGGGTTTTTTGTTGTTTTGTTTTAAATAAGAGTTGCCATGGTCATGGTGTCTCTTCACAGCAATAAAAACCCTACGACAATGCAAAGGCCTGGAGTTTGATTCCCAGAACACATATCAAGAGACTCACAACTGTCTGTAACTCTGGCTCCAGGGGATCTGATATGCTCTTTCTGGCTTCTACAGGCACCTGCACTCACATGTACTACATACCCTCCCACCACCCCACCCCCTGACACACAATAGGTAAATAAAAAATAAGAATTCCAACTGCCTACTACTGCTGTAGCTGTTGCAACATATCTAATATCTAGTTGCAACGTATTACTCACCATTGTAGCAATGCCGATAGAAACAAACCTACTGCACTGCCAGGTGTGTAAAAACACATACAATAATGTACAGATAATACTCAATAACAATCATAAATGACCCTTATTAGTTTATTTATTTACTATGATAAACTTTTATTGCTTGGGTATATCATTTATTAAAAAAATATTACTATAAAACAGCATGCCATGTTGTGTGGGCGGCATTATTACAAATCTCTCGGTGTAAGCCTTGACTACATCAAAAGGCTATGTGAAGTGACTAGCCTATCCTGTCTATATTTGTGTTAAGCATTCTAAGGTATTCAATAATTCTAAGGTATTCACAATAATTAACTAACTGCATTTCAGAATCTATCCCCATCATAAGCAACAAATAACACTACTTTGATCTTTTTGAAGGCTTCTTCAAGAATCTGTTTCAGGGCTGGATGGTGATTAAGATTAAGAAAATAGTACTGATCTTCCAGAGAACCTGTGTTCCATTCCCAGTTCACAATTCCCTGTAGCTTATAGTTTCAACTCCAGGTAGATCCAATACCTCTGGCCTCCCTAGCCACCTGCCCATCACCCCTGTAAAAACAATGCAAATAAATCTTTTAAAAAAGAATCTGCTGTTAAAAGTTTCTCTAAAACTCTGCAACAGAAATAAAGTTAATATTTTCAATGTCAAGGCTCATTTTACAGGCTTGCAAGTGTTCGGACTGCGCACTACAACTAAGTGCAATGAGCCTGGGGTGGGTCCACACTGGGGAAGAGGCAGAAAACCAGGAGCTGGATGGAGGCCAGTCCCAACTCCATATCTAAACCCTGAAATGCAGTGAGTTAGTCCTGACTCTGCTACTAACCAGCTAGCTGTATTTTTAAGGGCAACTTCTGAGGACTTCAGTCTTCAGAGCTCTGAAATCCCATGATGAGATGCTGTTTCCCTGGCGATTGACAACTAGTTATCAAATTTCAACTGACGAATGAGTGTAGACTAAAACTCAAAATCTCAGAAAATAACTGTACTACCTCAAAGTGGTATGAATTTTTACCTAACACTATATGAGCATCTAGTAATTCCAGACAGGTAACAATGACATTAATAAAAACAAAATACTTCATGAACCTGGACTAAAGCTTATTAAATGTTATGGTAATCCTAAATACTTGGTAGCTATTCTTTACAATAAACTTATCCAATTTCACCTCCACACACTCAATTGAAAACTGGAAGTTAAATGGTCCAGCATTCTTGTGCCCCCCCCAATAAAACAATGAGCTGATATAATTTTGGAGTGTTTAACGGAGCTGCAAAAAATATCTGGATAGTTTTTTACCTTCAGTGTAACCTCACGTGTTTCATGAAAACATATACGATATATTATATTATAACCCACCAAAATAGCAAGTACTTTCAATATTCTGAAAGACACAGTATGCTAAAAGTATTCCTGAGTTTGAATGAAACCCACTAAAATACAATCATTCTAAATTACAAGACATTCAATAGAAACAATTTAAATTTCCCATGTCATAGAGATTTAAATTTTATGATCCTGAGTGCTTCCAGCATTTTGGGTTTTGGCAATTCTAGTTTCTACCTAATTTTTTTTATGTTTAGGTTTAACTCGCTCAAAGTTAGTTAGTCCTGAAGGACAATTTCAATAGAAGAGGTTGAAAAGAGTAAGAAACTATGAAAGTGCAGAACATACAATAATCACTGGGGACACGACTTCCTGTATTTTCTCCTATGATTCTTTCCCTCTCTAATGGTATATTGCTGGCTCACCAATTACTCATACACACAGCTGTCTGATCTGTGTATTCCAATTGACCTTGTTGTTAAAGAGCAACACTAAGCCAGGCAGTGGTGGAACACACCTGTAATCCCAGCACTTGGGAGGCAGAGGCAGGCGGATCTCTGTGAGTTCGAGGCCAACCTGGTCTACAAGAGCTAGTTCCAGGACAGGCTCCAGAGTTACAGAGAAATCCTGTCTCAACCCCCCCCCCACACACACACACAAAAGAGAAACACTAATTTGCATTCTGGCAATGGTAACATAACTGGAGAAGTATGGGTGCCAGTCACTAAGGTTAACAGGACTTACTGATCATGCTAGTTAGAGCTGAGAGTAAAACCAAGCATCCACATAAGTAGACAGAATTCATGTGACACACTAATGGAAAATTAAAATACTACAAATTGTCTTTTACACACTTTTACCTCCTAAAAGCATAAAAGAAAATGTTTTTAGCTTTCTGAGTTTAAAAGCAAACTTTTTCCACAGGACTTTAAATCTACTTTTAAAATGTTTTGGTTACACATCACAGTTAAGTGGTGAAGACAATGGACTTTCACCCCATTAAAGTCCTTTAGAAAGGAGATCTTTCTGATCCCTTGTAAGGAAGAAGTACCACCTGTTCTCCAACTAGACAAAACTTTTCCCTCTTTGCAGACCCTAGTAACAAAATAACTAAGAATAACTTTAAAGGTTACTGTTACTGACAAAAGCAGAGATACACAATTCAAGCTCAGGTGCTTAACCAGGATATAAATTTCAACAATGAAACATAAGGATACATGTAATCAACAAGGAAAGGAGGGATCAAAAAATTATCAACAAGTCTTTAAAGACTAGAAAAGCTGTGTGTGAGAGAGAGAGAAGGGGGAGGGGGGTCTCATATAGCCTAGGCCTTGAACTCCTGCTCATTCTGCCTCCACCTCCCAAGTACTGGGATTACAGGTGTGTGTCACCACACCCAGTTTATAAAAAGGATGTACAAGGTATTATTTAAAATGAATATTGAAACTGTTCAGAAAGAGTTACAATCACTGAAGCCACCTGTAAGTTTATAACAAGTTGGCCAAAGTGTTTGCATCCTGTACTGTGATCAACCCACAATAAAAAATACAAAGCTTTATGAAATATGACAACAAAATGTTCCCATTTTTCAGAGATGTTACTTAAAAAAAGAATGTTAATCAGTTTGCTTTGATAAAATCTGAACTAGCAATATACTTTTAAACAACTGACACATGCTAGCAGAGTTAAAGCGGATTTTTAAACTACTTTCTAAACCTGCATCCTTTTTTTGGGCGTTGATAGCACATGCTTTAATCCCAGATTTTGGGAGGCAAAGGCTGGTGGATCTCTGAGTTCAAGGCCAGTCTGGTCAACAGATGAATTCCAGAACAAGCCAGAGATACACAGAGAAACCCTGTCTCAAAAAACAAAAATAAATTTTGTACAACAAAAACTAAAACAAAAGGCTAACCGGGCTGTGGTGGCGTACACCTTTAATCCCAGCACTCGGGAGGCAGAGGCAGGTGGATCTCTGAGTTCGAGGCCAGCCTGGTTTACAAGAGCTAGTTCCAGGACAGGCTCCAAAGCTATAGAGAAACCCTGTCTCAAAAACAAACAAACAAAAAAACTAAAGCAAGGTACCCTTCATTTATACAGGAATTGGGTTCAACTATGACCAAGAGAAGAATAAAGTAGGGATTGTGCCTTGCCACTGAGTATAATTCTATCTGTGCACTCATTTCTGCCTCTTTCATATCACTTTCCATAAAGCAGAACAAGTATTTTCTTAAATGTTTTAATTTTGTTGTCTTTATTTATGTATGGCATACTTGTGGCAGAGTAAAACTTCCAGGAAATGTTTTGCCCCTTTAATCCTCTGGGATGGGGGGAAGGGGGTCAAATGAACAGTTTGTTAGCTTGGTGGCAAGCATCTTTAACCTGCTCAGCCATCTTACTAGCCTCAGAACAATTATTTTTAAAAGGCAATCCTGATCATGTAATTCACTACTTAAAAACCCTCCAAGTGTTTCCTGATATTCTCAGAATAAACAACAAAATCCTAAACCTACAAGGGACATCCTAGGCCCTCTAAGACCAGCTCCTACCTACTTCTTCCGGCTCTTTCACCTCATTGAGTCATTTCTACATTAATTTATCACAAGCTCTTTGTTCTTGCCCATCTCAGGGTCACTGCAACATTATTCTATTTGCTGAGAAGGCTACTCTCGTCTCCTGTCTTCTCTCAGTACTTCCCTCCAGGCACACATCTCTGACCTATGAACACCGACTTTTACACTGTGTTAAATGTCTATGTGCCTGCCTTAGTGGACACCAGGTGCAGCCAAAAGAAGACCAGATATTTGCTTATTCACCATCACAAGGCTGGGATTTAGTAAATTTCTCAGGGAGCTAGAAGTACAATTCTAGAGCATTATAGGATGCATACAGTTCTATTCACACCACAGAAGAAAGAAAGATGGATGGATGGATGGATGGATGGATGGATGGGAGGGAGGGAGGGAGGAAGGAAGGAAGGAACAAAAAACTAAAACCAAATCATTTCTGGCACATTATGTGTCTCCTGGGATCTGGGTTCATAACAATGAATAAAATAGACCAAACCCCCTGTATAATTCATGGAAGTTAGAGTAAAGACACAGAACACAAATAACTAATGAGCATGGCATGTTATAGTGCCGTAAGAATGATGAAAAAAATACATCAAGGAAAGCAAATAAAAAAGCCTAAGGAAGGCATGACATAATACATAATGACAAACTGTAACTATCAAGGAAGCATGTAGCTGTCACCAGCATCTGAATGCCAGAGTACATGACGTTAAATAGAATATTACATTATAAGTACGTTAGAAAAACTATAATTGCTTTGGGTTTTGTTAAGATATAAAGCAAAATATAGAAAGCAAAAAAAGTATACCAAAAGGGGAGATGTTTAAAGAATTTAAGGTCCCATAGTTAAATTACTTGCCTAAAACTTTTATTCAATAAGTAACAGCTATAAAAGTCAGTTTATAAAAGTAAAAAAAAAAAACTTAGTAATGTATCCTTTTCAGGTGTGCAATTTTGTTAGGAGACACAGGCAAATACATGATCAGTAATTTCTTTTACACAAATAGATGTCCCTAGCCCTGCTTCCATCCTCATCACTTCAGGTCTTGAAGTGGACATAAAGGCCTTCCCCACAAAAAGTGTCCCTGAGTTAACTGTGTACTCAATAGATAAAGGAACACTCAGGGTGCTGCAGCAAGGGAGAAGCACTCAGTCTAAATTCAGAAACCAAGGCAACGATTCCTAAGAGTCATCTTACCAATATTAAGTAACTAGGCAAAACTTGGGGAGGGGCATCCAATTTCAAGCAAAAACACTACTAAGAGTCAAGGCAGCAACACTGTGGGGGAAGGGAGGCACAGAGGGCAGGAAGGCCTAGATAATCTTGGAACAGTGAATGAAGACAAAATGGGTTCACAGTGGGCAAGATATGGAACTTAGGACAGTACTGATAAATTTCTAAGAAGGGCCAAGCAACCAGGATGTGCCTGAAAGGCAGCATCTGGGAGATGAGCAAAGCAGCTTGTGCGAACACAGGAGTATTTTAATCAAACAAATAAGAATCATCCTGATTGCCGGGCGGTGGTGGCGCACGCCTTTAATCCCAGCACTCGGGAGGCAGACGCAGGCGGACCTTTGTGAGTTCGAGACCAGCCTGGTCTACAAGAGCTAGTTCCAGCGCAGGCTCCAAAGCCACAGAGAAATCCTGTCCCAAAAAAAAAAACAAAAACAAAAAAAACCAAAAAAAAAAAAAGAAAAAAGAATCATCCTGATTAACAAACTTTAAGGAAGACTTAGCATACAAACTTCAAAAGGCTATTTTCAATGATAACTGAGTCTTGTATCAGCAGATATTAAGCTCCCTCTAAAAATAATGAGGCAGCATATTTCCCATTTGTGTTAAGTATGAAATATTTTCAATAACACAATGCCTAGGCCTGAGAAACTAAGGTGGTAGGGACAGCAAGAGAAAAGATTATGAAATCAGCAGCATCACTCCCATGTAAATCCTTCAAGATTAAAATACGGGCCATGCCAGCTTTAACAAAAAGTGATGCAAAGACAGACTTTATAAGGGCACAGAGGCAAGAGGTGGGGGGGGGGCAAGGAATGGAAAGGAAGGAAGCATAGCTAAGCTAATAATTTTCCCTGTTCCTAAGGAAGACATTTATACATGGGAAAAAATAAAGCAGCTTTTAAGGCTCAACATTAAGGGGAAATATTTCCAAGTTGGAATTTATTTTCCTTTTCTTCTGGTTTTGCTTCTGTTTCCACATGTATTTATTGTGTGTCAGAAGATAACTTGGTTCTCTCCTATCATATAGGTTCTGAGGATTGAACTTGGGTCAACAGGCTGGATAGCAAGAGTCCTTAGTGGCTGAGCCATCTCACAAGGCCCCTTCCTTTTCCTAAGGGAATCTAGAGGCTTACTATTCCAATTCCATGCCCTAATAAGAAAATTCATTTCTAATTAAGGTAACTGCAGAGAACAGCAGCTCCAAAGACATTAACAAGTCTAACAATCAAGAGCAAACTAGCTAGCCTGGTGGTATAGGCTTGTAATCACAGGTACTGTTAAGACTGAGGCAGGAAGACAGGAAGCTCAAGGCCTGTGGGCAACTTTGTGGGACTCGTGCCTTAATATATATACTTATATATAATGTATGTATTATATATAAATTTATTTTTAAACGTGGGCTGGGGGTGTGCTAGAGTGCTTCCTTAGCACAATCAAGTTCCAGGGTTCAGTCCTCTGTACTGCCAAATAAATCAGAGCAAAACATTTAAACTGAGGTCTTATGAATTCAACCCTCAGAAAGTAGTGGACTCACTGTGTACTCTCAAATTAACTCACAAAGAAAACACAAAAACAAACAGATTTCTTCACATGACAAAAGAAAATAAAGTGCAGCAGTAACCCTTTTTAATGAAGGCTCAACTTCGATATTTGCATTTTCTTCCTCCCATTAGAAAAAGTTGAAATGGTTCAATGGCAGAAATTACAAAAGGACCCGGCAACTTTCCTTTTTCTACCAACCTGATGTTAAGGAAGGAATATCCCTTAAACTTGAGTGTCTACAGGAGCACTGCATGTGTTAGGAAAGTACACACACAAACTCCGCCTTCAACTCTAGGGGCAAGAGCAAATGGGATTTACAGTAATTAACCCATGCGGCACTTCCCCAATCCCAAAGACCATCACACTTTACTAAAAGTGGAAGACCTAGATTATAAGCCTAATTCCCATTGTTGATAGACGCATGAATGCCCCACGATACAGAAACAACAGTGACAGGAGTGTTAGTCATTTCTGCTAGGTAGCATCAACCAAGTCTAAAGTTTGCAAATCTTGTTTCAAATCTGAGTAGTTGCAGCAACTTGAAGGCACTGTGCGTTTTAGAACTATGCTTTCGATAACTTGTGAATACTTCTTCAGGAAAACAGGTAGCTAAGTAAAATATTTGTTTCAGCAGAGTTCAAATTTATCTTTGTCAAATTTGGTGCATATTTAGGGGAGCCAGTAAGTTCAATTCTTTAAATCTCGGGTCTTTTTTTTTTTTTTTTTTTTTTACAAAATGGGCAAGCCTCCAACCCAGAACATTAAATATAAATTGCTGCTACTTAATTTCAGCTATTCTTCTACAGAATGCAGTAATATGAGCGCTAGCAAACTTGTACACCCATATATATCATCATCTATTTTCTCTCTGAATCCTACTCAAATATAGTATAGCTACTTTCTCCAAATTTACATTCTGATTCAAAATCTGTCTTCTACGCCAGATACGTGTGAATGGGGGGGGGCAAACAATAAATTAAAGTTGACAGCTATAAGGTAGAATATTAAAAAGAGCAATTCAGTAACAAAAATAGCAAAACAGCCAACATCCATATGCTTCAGTTACATCAATCTCATGAGGCTTTTATAGATGAGAAACTCAGCCACCAAGAAGATAACTTCTAATGACTAAGAAGTCAAGCCATTTTTATTCATGTAAATAAGTCAATCGAGCCACATTAGTTGTCCAAAATACAAGATGAAATATATTTCTAAATATTGTAAGTTTTAGGAAGAAATGTACAACTGAAAAATAAACCTTCAGGAAGCATTTCACTTTAGCGACTCCAGCAAACCTCCTGAAGCTATTTCTTGTATAGCTTGATTACAAAACTGCCTTTTGGTATATTAATCACGGAGGAAAAGCCACAACCATTACAACTTCTATAAATTAACCCTGAGATGTTCATAAGAGAGCCAATCAGGCTGGGGGAGTATGGAAACTGCACACTGAACATACTATCTGACCACACAAAAAGTGAACTCTTCTTTTTTCCTGAGGTCTTGCAAATGTCATCTCAAAACAAATCGCATTTTATATATTCAACTCAATTTGAAAAGGAGAGTAGCTAAATATCCTAAAATAAACACTTGTAGTTGCTACTGCCTCTATTAAAAACTCCCTCGGTTAACTGTACTAGAAACTAATTCCACTGCAGCCATGGGAAGCCCTCTTGTTTATTCAGTTACGGAAAGCTTCAAAGTTTCAGTTTATGATTAAGACAAAATATTCCGTGGCCAGTAATAAGGTCTCAAATGGAAATAAAAATTAACATGATTTTCACATTTCGAGTCAGTTCAAATTCAAGGCTACTTTATACCAAAAACTAAGGAAGAAACAGGATTACATTCACTGAACACGCAATGACCTCAACTCAAAACAAACTTAATGCTCTATTATACACCGCTGAGAAGCAGGTGGTAAGAGATTCCTGGCCTGGACCCATGAGTCTTCACACTGATTTTTATTTTTTTTTTAACTCTTTCAAAGTCGGCCTTGCTCAAGTCTATCCGGTGGAAGGGGAAAAGGTAGCAGCATTCCAAACACACACTCGAGCAACAGGATCCTAACTTCCTGGTTCTAAAGGAATGCGATTCCCTAATGAGCCATCTCTCCCCGCAGCACCAAGCGCGGCTGTCTGGCCGGTCTACGGCGGGACCGAGGGGGCGAGGCCACGGCGCCGCACTGCGGGTCCCCGGCGCCCGCCGGCTCGACCTCGGGGCGCTGGTGGCCTGCGACCCTCAGCTCATACTCCTCGGGCTGCATGGACAAACCCACACAGGCCAAGGGGACGCGGCCTCGGGGGCAACTCTGCACACGTCTCACTTTGCTCCAGTCCTCTCCAGCCAGGGCCGTGTCAGTCGGCTCCGACCCCGGCCCGCAGGTTCTCCCAGGTCCAGGCTAACCAGGGAAGCCTAGGCCACAGTTCGGTCTGCCCTGCCGGCCCCTCCATAGCCCTGCCCCTCTCTGTCTCTCTCCCTCTCCGTCCTTCCCAGCGCCGGCCCCCGCCGGGCCCCGGCCCTGTGCCGTCCCTCCTCGGCCGGGCCCAGCCCTGCCCGCCACTGGCCCAGTCCCTCCGGAAAGATGGCGGCCCAGTGACAGGCTGGTGTAGGCGCGGGTCCGAGCACGGGGCGCGGAAGGGAGGCCGCCCCTTCGGTGGCCGAGGACGGCCCGCTCACCTGTCAGCCGCCCGCCCCGCCCGACCGGCCGCCCGCGGGCTCGTCGCCGCAGCCCCGGTGCCCGGCGACCGCGCAAAACACGCGGGGACGGCCGAGGAGGGAGACGGCAAGAAGAGGCGGCACGGCCGGGCCGGGCCGGAGACAGCAAAGAAGAGCGGGCGCGGGCTTGGCAGCGGCGGCAGCTGATCCTTCCCGTTTGGGGCCCGAAAATGTCTCAACCTCGAGACTCCAGATCCCCAACGCTCCTTCCCGTTCGCATGAGAACACACAGATCCCACTTCCGGGGCCCTGCGGAAGTCCCACCCCCGCGCGGCCCCGCGCCCTACCCCGGCGCCCTCACCCACCCGGCCCGCCGACTGGAGTTTGGCGCCCGGGAGAGTCTCGCGTCATGGCGACGCTGCGTGGTGATTGGCTAAGAGGACTCGAGTCCGCCCTTCTACTTCCCCCAGCCTCACCGCGAGCACCCATCTCGCGGCATCTGTGATTGGCGCGTGCGCGCACTGCAGCGACCCCGCCCCGCCCCGCCCCGACCTGATGCGCGCGCCGCACGTCCCGTCTCTCCCCGCCCATTCTGCAAGCCCCGCCCTGGAGCTCCCGGAGCACCCAAGCTCGTAACTAGTTAAGTGTAGGTCTCCTAAGTGAGTGCTCTCGGGTCGAGCCTCCTCGGCTGGCGGCGTCCTGAGAGCAAAAGCCCCTCGCTCCGACCCGTTGCATCCAGGACCTCGAACACGGTCCGGCACACTTCCGGAACACCGTGGGACAAGAGTGATTCGGAAGAGCTAAAAAAACAAAAACCTAGTCTTGTCGTTTCCCGGAGAATTGAGAATACTGATATCTTGGCCTTACCAATTTTCTTAAAAAAAATAAAAACCCAAAAGTATGTTGCATTTACCTAAAACTTGCTGCCTACTTCTTGCACTGAGCCAGTTGGGTGCTTTCTATAATTCATTATTCCAAGGCTCTACTGAAATTATATCCATGGTTACTGTGTACCTGCTCTGCTCATCGGTTTCCAGGAATAGTATTCAAATGCTGAAGAGTCTACATTTTAGAAGGCTTTTTGAACTCTCATGTATTGGGTCTTCTTGTGGGAGTTTGTTCTCTTCTGCCCTGTGGGTCTTGTGGCTCAAACTCTGATGTTTGGACTTCAGAGCAAGAGCCTTTACCAATGGAACCATCTCACCCACCGCTTTGGGAGGCATTGTTGCAATCTAACAGCCTTAAGAATACTTGTAATGAGCTGTGGAGTGGTGGCTCATGCCTTTAATCCCAGCACTCGAGAGGCAGAGGCAGGCGGATCTCTGTGAAGTTCGTAGGCTAGCCTGGGCTACAAGAACTAGTTCCAGGACAGGCTCCAAAGCTACAGAGGAACCCTGTCTTGAAACAACACCCCCCCCAAAAAAATAGAATACTTGTAATGTAACATACTTGTAGACCCATTTCTTTTTATAGTGGTTCGAATGAAAATGGTCCCCACAGGCTCATAGGGAGTGGCACTATTAAGAGGTGTGCCTAGTTGGAAGAAGTGTGTCACTAGGGGTTAGACTTTGAACTTCAAATGTTCAAGCCAGGCTCAGTATCACTCTCTTTTTGCTGTTTGCTGATCCAGACGTAGGACTCTCAGCTACCTGTCCAGCACCATGTCTGCCCGCATCTCACCATGCTTCCAACCATGATGAGAAGACTAAACTTCTGAACTGTAATCCAGCCCCTATTAAATGCTTCCCTTTGTAACAGTTGCTGTGGCCATGGTGTCTTTCACGGCAGTAGAAACCTTAACTAAGACACTTCTTCAAAGACCAGATCTCATTATTTAACACAGGCTGGATTTCAACTCACTTTGATTTTCTTGCCTTCTTCCTCCCAAGCGATAGAAGTACTGCCTGGCATTGCTGTGCCCTACTCATAGATGTGTTTCTAAAGATAATAAATTGCATAAGAGCGAGATTTCCTCTGGTACTGGAAAGCATATACAGCATTATTATTAAAACCTTCTCTTCCATAGTAGTTCTGCCTGTTGTTACACTTCAGGATTGTCAAAGCAATGCAACCGGAACACTACCAGACTACCAATAGGCATTTCCTTCAAATATGTCTTCTTTGTCTTTTCAATAAAGATCTTCATGGCTTGAAGCATGCTTAATAAAAACTCAGAGAGAGAAAATGAGGTTCAACCTGAAGACATGATGAGCAAAGCAACCAACCACTGGCTCTTACCTTGACCTCAGTCAGAAAATGGCAATTCTTCCTCCAGGAATCTCAGAATGAGATTCCTTCTTCCGTTTTATATTCCTCTCTAGTTCTAGGATTAAAGGTGTACTGCCTGGGATTAAAGGTGTGTGTTATTGCAGCCTGGTCTGTAAGGCCGACCAGTGTGGCTTTTTTTTTTTTTTTTTTTTTTTTTTTGGTTTTTCGAGACAGGGTTTCTCTGTGGCTTTGGAGCCTGTGCTGGAACTAGCTCTACCAGGCTGGTCTCGAACTCACAAAGATCCGCCTGCCTCTGCCTCCCGAGTCTGGGAATAAAGGCATGCGCCACCACCGCCTGGCCAGTGTGGCTCTTTTACTCCCTGAACTTTAGGCAAGCTTTATTTATTAAAATATAAATGAAATATCACTACAGTGTCTCCCTGTTGTCTTTCCTACAGGATAATATTCAAGTGCTAGTTCACAGAAAGAAGGTCTTTCACAAACTAGTGAAAATAGCCTATTTCAACCTAAAGGGGCCCTTACTGAAAGTCAAGTCAGTGTTTAACATGTAGTTTTCCCTAGAAAGCCACACCACCTGGGATGTGGCTCAGTGACAGAATGCTCACCTACATGTGGAAGGCCCTGGCTTACATTCCTAGAAAGGAGGGGGAAAGATAGAAAAAGACAGAGAGACAGACAGACAGAAAAAAAAATCCAGGCCTATGGGTATAACCATAAATATTCAGAAATTAATTTGACAGTACGACCATTTAGCAAAATAGTAATTGCAGATTCTAGCCCATGGCCTGTGATCTCCCCAGCCACGGGAGATCACCAGCATTAAAGTACAAGCATGAAATTCTCTCTGCAGGAATAGGGCTAAAATCCAATCAGAAAGCTGTTAGTGACCCCCTTTAATAGCTATGCCATTGTTGTATCAGTGGGCATATCTTGCTTGGTAAGTTATTATTGCAACAGGTAAGTCCAGTACTAGCTCAGATCCTTGATGTCTTTCCTCCCCCTTAGAAGCCTGCATACTACCCAAGACAACCAAGAGAAAGTTTCCATATTGGTTTGACACTGGTTTCTCTATGTCCTGCAGCCAAACTGTGTGGTGTCTTCAGTAATAGGATCTTACCTTGCAATTATGTTGGGTAACCAATGTTGGGTAACCAAGGGCAATATCAGTTACCATGTTGCTTTGGAGATCACTGGGGCCTCCCTAGCCAGTAACTCATAAGGAGGCATCCCACGTCTTATAATGAGATTTTCATTTAATAACCCATATCTTGTAAATACAACATTGTCCACCCATATGGGGCAATTACGTTCAAACTTTTTCTTTGTTTGTTTTGACAGAGCTTCTCTGTATAGCCCTGTTTGTCCTGGAACTCACTCTGTAGACCAGGCTGGCCTCAAACTCAGAGATCTGCTTGTCATTATCTCCAAGTACTAGGATTAAAGGCATGTGCCTTCAACATCAAACCAAAATCAATCTCCCTCTCTCTTACCCCCCAACTGCATGGAGGTTGCTTGTTGGTTTCCTGCTGCTCAGTCTCCTGAAATAATCACACAGGGACTATATTAATTAAATCATTGATTGGCCTATTAACTCTCACTTCTTATTGGCTAACTCTTACATATAAATTTAACCCATTTCTATTAATCTGTGTATCACCACGTGGCTGTGGCTTACCGGCTAAAGTTCTGGCATCTGTTTCCGGAAGGGCTACGTGGCTTCTTTCTGAATTCAGCCCCTTTTTCCCCCCAGCATTCAGTTTAGTTTTCCTCACCTAGCTCTATTCCCCTATAGCTCTGTTATAGGCCCAAAGCAGTTTCTTTATTAACCAATGGTAATCACAGCATACAGAGGAAAATCCCACATCACTCTCCCTCTCTTAAAATTGTATTTTGAAATTATCTTTTTAACTAATGAGTTTTCATAAGACTTTTAATTTTTCTTTTCTTTTCTGCTTGTTTTCCAAGATAGGGTTTCTCTGTATAGCCCTGGCTGTCCTGGAACTCTCTTTGTAGAACAGGTTGGTCTCAAACTCAGAGATCCACTTGCCCCTGCCTCCTGAGTGCTGGGATTAAAGGCTTGGGCTACCAGGCTCAGCCCAAGGCTTTTAATTTCTAATTTGGACATGGTGGCCCATTCCTGTAATCACAACACTCAGAAGATTAAAGGAGGAGGATCTCAAGTTTGAGACCAGCCTAGTTTTGCTGTTAGTTCAAGGATACTCTGGGCTAAAGAATGAGGCCCTATCTCAAAACAAACTATAAATTCTAGTTATTTTGAGCTATTCATTGCCCATCAATTAAACAAATATTAACTAAGAACTTCTCCTGCCTTGAAAGACTCTACTGAATTCTGGGGAAAGGGGAACAATACCAAAGAGAAAATAACTAATAAGTAGGAAAAGCGATGTAGGAATTAGGAGAGCAGGATCCCAGACAACTTGGGTAGGAGCCAGGAGTGACAGATACCCCAAGGCTAGAGACAGAGTGGAGGGGCTGCTCACAAGCTGACCTCGTAGGATGAGCACAAGTTGGGAAGTTAGAGACAGGCCAGTCCTGTTCAGTGAGTCAACACTTTAATATGAGGTGAAGAGGAGCCCTTAGAAGCTATGTAAGATATGCTGCAGAGTTTCTCCTACCACAAAAGGGACCAGAATAGAAACACAATAAAGAACTGGCTTGGTCAAATTAGGCAGAAGTGTCAAAATGAATGACAGTCATATATTAGAATATGTTAGATTTTTAAAAATGCATGAGTTCATACAGTTACTAGGGTGTGTGTATGTAAAAATAATAGAGAGGATGAGAAAAGGGAAAATTTCTTCTTTATGGTAGAACACTGGTTAATAAATGAAGAAGAAATTGTTTTTAAAAATCAGCCTTGTTGTCACTATCATGGAATTTACAATGGTCACGAATGCTGGAGTGAACAAAAGTTTATTGAGGCACAGGTTATATATGCCATTTCAATGCTTATTAATTTCAACGAAAACGAACATTTTTTTTTTCGAGACAGGGTTTCTCTGCAGCTTTGGAGCCAGTCCTGGAACTAGTTCTTGTAGACCAGGCTGGTCTCGAACTCACAGAGATCCACCTGCTTCTGCCTCCCGAGTGCTGGGATTAAAGGTGTGTGCCACCACCGCCCGGCAAAGCAAAAGAACATCTTGCATTTGATAAATATGTAGGTTCCTTCAAGCCAGCAATAATGGCTTCTTGAATGACCTCAGTTGCTTCCCATGTGACTATTTCAGTCATGTGAGAGTCATGCCCCAAACACACAAGCTAATGATTAGATCAAATGAACAAGCTGATGTGTTGAGTGTTACTGAAGCTGTGTGTGATTGACACACAGAGGTTCATAAATCTCTTCTCCGGGCTTTTTTTTTTTGCATGTTTTATTTCCTCATGATTATCAAAATATGAGAATGATATGGAGGGTTTTAATTTCTTATTGAAGGCCCATAAAGATGTGATACTCAAAACACAGTCCAAGAAATGAAGGAGTACCTATCCTAGGATTTCCCTCACTCCCTGAAGGAACAAAGCAGCCCAGGGAAGGTCTCTGAGTCTTGCATCCTAGGATGCTGAAGATAAATACAGTGGAGCTGAATGAACAAGCACAGAACTAGGAAGAAGAGAGTCCCAGCAGGGGCAGTAGGATGGCCTGGGAGAGAGCAGCAACAACAGATGAAGAAAGCTATGAACGAGGGCCTGCAGTGGGGACTTAGGTTTTGTACCATCATAGAATCCTGGAAAGAGAGACCATATTTGGGAAAATCAAGTTCCCCCACCGTGTATGTGTGTCTGTCTGTCTATATAAGTGCACTGTAGTGTATGAGCTTGTTCAGGTACATATACCCACACAAGCACATGTGGGGGCTATCAGGGTCCTGTTCTTCCACTCTTCACTTTATCTCTCTGAGACAGGGTCTCCCATTGAACCTGGAGCTAGCCTAGCAGTCAGCAAGGCCCAGAGATTCTCTTGTCTCTGCCTCCCACAACCCTGTCAACGCATCTGTGCCTGTAGCCACACTTGTTTTATTATGTGGGCTCTGGGATTTCAAATTCAGGTCCTCACACTTATTTATCAAGCACTCTTACCCACTGAGCCATCTTTCCAGCTCCTCTAGAAAGATAAGAAAGCTTGCTGTTCCGCATGCTTTTGAAT
Source organism: Dicrostonyx torquatus (assembly GCA_028555095.1). Taxonomy (NCBI): domain Eukaryota; kingdom Metazoa; phylum Chordata; class Mammalia; order Rodentia; family Cricetidae; genus Dicrostonyx; species Dicrostonyx torquatus. Next base: position 7,692,248 of record JAQHUG010000030.1, read on the forward strand.
GCCTGGGGAATGATGTATTTACAGAAACCCACAGGAAAGACCTAGGCTGCTCTAGCAATGCTTCAGATTGGGTTTGTCTTCTTTGAATGTAAATTATTTTCTCTGGACCAGACCCCAACATAAACTATCTCTCTCTGGACCGGCGTGGAGGTGCAGAAATAAAGACATAACTCACATGGCTTTATCGGGAGGGAGGTTCTCAGTAATCCCTCATGAAGTCCTGAGTTCACATCCTGAAGAACTCCTCTCTCTTTATTCTCCAAACAGTCTTGATACCAAAACATAAACCGAGTGGAAAATACACCAGCATTCTGTCTCCTAGGTAACCAGGTAAAAGCTTTAAGTCACGTCCACAACTACCTGTGTGCTCTGTATGCTAGCTGGCACATAGGCTTGAATCAGCATCTCTATCAAGCATCCTCCAAATTACAAAGAAAGGAGCAAAACAACATCCTGACCTTTTGTTAGGTAGCGACGGTGGCCTGTCTGAAAGGCTACGTGACCATTCTCAGATACTGACTATGGCTTTAGAGCCTGGCTGCCATATCAAATAGAAATATGGGCCTACATGCCCCCTTCAAAACAGCACCACTGTCTGGCAGACGGGTACTGAACACATGACTGGAGGCATTCAAACCCTGACACCATCATAGTGCCACTGGTCTATACCTGGGCATGAAATGGTCACTAGGCCCAAGGAAAGACCCATTTTCACCTTGTTTGCCTGCCTGGTTGAGGCTCTCACAAAGAAAAGAGTGAGTTGGTAAGATTCAAGACATTTTGGAGGGATTCCCAGTTGGGGATTCGCTACTTCAGGCAGAGAACCAGTCGTCATATGTATGTTAGTTACTTTTTTGTGGCTGAGATAAACACGAAAAGCAAAAACAACTTATGGAAGAATGAATTTATTTTGGTTTACTGTTTCCAAGGGAGAGTCCATAATGGCAGTAAGGCCCGGCAGCAGGCAGGTGGGGCGGGAAGCTAAGAGACCATGTTTACAGACCAAGTGCAGAGAGCAAACGGAGTGGGGCTATAAGCTCTCCAAGTCTGCCCCGCTGAAGCACTTCCTCCAGCAAGGCTACACCCACTAATCTCCCAGACAAATCACCAGGGAATCAAGTATTAAAATACTTGAACCTATGAGGGATATTTTTTTTTTCATTTAAACCTACACATTAGGTATATGTATTACCCTGAGAAAGCTTGAAATTCCTGGAGATCTGACAATATGGTCAGTTTTTAACCCAGTAACCACAGACACTGAACTTCTTAAGAAGTGAGGAGAATTCCCTTATGGGAAAAGGGTCAATGTCCAGAGCTCATCGCCTGTACTCACAGTGCTGAACTCCACTTGGGAAACACTGGTTCTTCCTGTTCTCTTTCCATTGCTCCCAATCAGCTCACTCTCCACTGAACCTTCCCTATACCCACTGACTCTCACCAAACTAGAATTTGTCCCAGAGCCTCTGCAGAAGCAAGAAATGGTGCCAGGTCCCTCCCAACCATCACCTTGGGTGAGAAATGCAGTCACCAAGTATGGTGTCCTAGCAAATTCTCCTAAGAGTTGCTTCAGAAAATGGACACACATGCCCAATTCACAGACTGGATGGCACATTTTACTGGATAAACATGATTCCCAGAAGGTCTGTGAAGAAAAAGCCAAACAGCAGGCTCCATTATTTTTAGCTTCCACGCCACCCCCCCCACCCAAGACAGGGTTTCTCTGTAGCTTTGGAGCCTGTCCTGGAACTAGCTAGCTCTTGTAGACCAGGCTGGTCTCAAACTCACAGAGACCCACCTGCCTCTGCTTCCCTCCCGAGTGCTGGGATTAAAGGCGTGCACCACCACCACCTGGCATATTTTTAGCTTTCTTTGGTCTTTTGTGTGTGTGTGTGTGTGTGTGTGTGTGTGTGTGTGCATGCTCATGTGTGTATGAAGGTAAACATGGGCATGAAGGCCAGACACCAGAGGGTGTCATAACTAGCTCATCTGACTCACAAGTTTTTGCAGGTTCTCAGTGAGCAGCTTCTATTTTTAACATTATTCAGTAATGAATCCAGTTGACCTGGAACTTTAATAATTTTCTTTTCTTTTCCGAATTCCATAGAGATACCTATTTTTGTTTCTTTGCTTTGTCAACATTATAACCTTAGATACCACGTAATACAGTCGAGTGGGATAGTCTTCCACACGTCACCTACATTACAGTTGTATCTTCCCCTAGGCATATTCTAGTCACTTTGGCTAGACTCAAATTTCCTAGATCCTCTGTGTGAAGCATTTGAAGCCCATCAGTCACATGCTGCCTGCCAGTCAATAGCAGGAGTCCCAGAGGGAGACTGGGAATCCAGCCCCCTCATGTCCATTCTCTCCTTCAATTTCTTTTTTCAATTTTTTGTACTTTTATACTTGTTTGTGTCTATGTTAACATGTATGTGTTTGTGTGCGTGTGTTCATGTGTATGTATGTACAGGCCCGTGTGTACTACAGTGTTCAAGTGGAGGTCAGAGGACAACTTACAGACATGGGTTCTGTCTTTCTACCATATGGATTCCAGGATCAAATTCAGGTTGTCAGGTCTGGTAGCAAGTGCTCCCCCCCCCCATAATGTTTCTTTGTAGCTTTGGAGCCTCGAACTCACAGAGATCCACCTGCTTCTGCCTCCCGAGTGCTGGGATTAAAGGTGTGCTCCACCAACAGTAGCAGCTGCTTTTACCTGCTGAAGCATCTCAGCAGCCCCTCACCTTCGATTGCAAAGGCTCACACTTTCTGACTTCTTCATCTGTCTGGATGTGCTGTGCTTTTACCCCTTAGAATTTCTGTGCACTGATCACGTGAGCAAATATGTAACAGGCAAGGAGAGAAATGCGCAAGTCAGATTATTCTTTTGAGAGTCTCATGTTCCTAGATAAACCTCAAGCTCCCTATTTAGCAGAGGATGACCTTGAACTTACGGTCCTGCCTCTGCCTTCTGAGCACTGAGGTTGCAGATGCATGCCAGTTTACATAGTATTGGAACTCAAACCCAGGGCTTTAAGCATGCTAGGCAAAGCATTCTACCAACTGAGCCGCATCCCCAGTCTTGATTTATACTTCTTATTATGTCAGATATATAAATCTATTGTTTTCTTTAGAAGTATCCCTATTTTAAAAACTGTTTTGGGTCTTAATTTTAAAGTGCCCCAATGCTAAAGTTTCAGTGAAATCAGTTACTAAATTGTCAGTTCTTTTGCATGTGGTGAATTCTGATAAGTGCAGTTTTCATGTTTTTTTTTCATGTGTTTTTTAAAATGATCATAAGTGACTGTTGAATACTGAGCCCTAAATGGGACATGTGTTACACTCCTCCAAGGCTCAAGGAACAGGGGCAGAGGGGATGCGACGGTAGGAACCAGGGAAGAGTAGGAACCATAGGAACACTGCCTCCTGGTCCTGACAGGGCTACTGCACTCTCAAACTCACAGCACTGTGCCTATGGGCAAAAAGACTGGGCTTGTCAACATTCCCGCATGGGGATGAGAGATCCACTCTCAGGATCTACAGGCAGTAAATGTCTGCTGGAGGGGCGGGGCCGGTGTGTGTGTGTGTTCCGCAGTGAGGTAGCTACAGGGAAGATGCCAATGGGCTTTTAAATAATCCTAACTTTTATTCCTGAAGGTGGTAAACATGCCCAGGAAACATTGCATACATGCATCAGAATGCCATAATTGTGCATGATGAACGCATGCTAATAGAAACTTCTACCAGAAACATGATCCTGCATGCATCCATGTATCACAATATGGTCCACTCCACACTCACACAACCGATGCAGACACTAAACTGAAACAAAAGTTTCATGTGCTACTGGCCCATGTTTCATGTTCTCAACAGCGCTCAGCTGTACCCTTACAGTGGTCACACGGACAAATTCCATGCTATACGATATTTAGCCTCTATCTTAAAAAGCTTTATGACATGTTTACTTTTACTTTGCGCCATTCTGGTTCTGTTGTTGTTGTTCCTTCCGGCTTTCAACATGGAAGTTCCTCTGTGATTTGCTAATGCCAAAGCTGCTGCTGGTGAACCGCTGACCTGACCGACGGAGGGCTGGAACTCAGTCTCCTCATTTCTACAAAGTTCACAGGACTTTGCTTCCCCGGAAGTTCTGACCTGAGTAATTAAAATGCGCAAGCCAAACCAAGTTGATAATTCCCTCCTCGAGCATGATCCTCTGCTTTCAAAGGTGAGCTTTGAAATTCTACTTAGAAATGAGGGCCTAATTGTATGTTAGTAAATTATATTTACTTCATTAATTTGAAGTTTTTATCTGAGTAAGCTCATTAATATTTCTGTCTTTAATGATAAGAATTGCAAACACAAACGCCTTCAGGGACCAGATAGTGAATGTCAGTGTATGGACTGGCTACAGTGAGCTAATAGTGAGTGGTGAGCGAGCCCATGGCTAACAGAGGAAGGGATGTGTGCCCAAGGAGGAGGTGCCCATATTCATTTCAACAAATGCTGATGCTCACAGGGTGATTCATGCCTGTAGTCCCAGCAAGCTCTGGGGAGGTGGAACTACGAGGGAGGGGCTTCAAGGCCCACTGGGGCTATACAGTAAGATTCTGTCTCTAGGAACAAAAACAAAACAAATGAAAGCACAGAACAAATGCACAGACTTCCATGCTGGCAAAGGGAGTCAAGTGATCTTGGACACAGAGATCAAGATCTTGGTTAAAGACAGTTTTTGTTTTTTTTGTTTTTTTTTTTTTTAGAGGCTCAGGAAGAAAAAGAAGTCCTAGTATCAAGGGTTGAGCATGGGCTCACGGAGAGTTTTAGGACGGACTCCAAAGACCTGAACACAAAGAATATGGAGAATGTTACAACAGAAGGCAAAATGACAATGACCACGCCTCTTCACTCTGATTGCCCAACTTAATATTGTTGAAGAAGTCATTTGCAGTTTCTACCAAGACCAGATGTTTCCAGCAACCCAAAGTACTTCTATTAGTAATTATGAATACTGTAAACCAAGCTCCTGGAAATCATGAGATCTGTTTTGTATATAACATCTCCTGTACTCAAAATGGCACTAGGAAGTAATTCACCACAATATTGCAAGAAAGGAAAGTGAAACTCAAACACTAAAACAATCTATCCAAGATTCCCTTACAGGGAAATGAAAAGTTAAACCAGAATGTCAGAGTCTGAGCATTTTCCATCGCCCCCTCCCTGGGTCCTATGTACTATGCCTTGCAGAATGGAGGCCCTGCTACAGAAATTACAAAGGAAATTTTCACATTTCCTTCAGTGGAAATTTCTTTTTTACTCCTTCTTTGTTTTTTTCTTTTGTTATATATTTTGCTTTAACACAGCCAAGTGGAAGACAAATAGTTTTCTATATAAACTAGCAATCAGACTTATTCTACTGCTCTCGGGTAGTTTGGTCATATTGTGCTATCGCAGCCCAGAGAAGAATAGCTTCTTCTTCCGCTGAAGAAAGAAATGTGTCTTGTGGGTTCAGCTCTGGTTATACAACTTGTGCTAAATGAAGACGAGAGTCATTTGAAACTTAATGGAAGTCAGAATTCCTTCGGTCGTGAGAGCTCGAACCTCTCACCACTTCTGAGTAACTGCTTAAATCCAAGCAAATGTCCCTCCCTGCCTTGCTGCATCCCTGACTCTCCCCACCCAGGGTTATTCAGTGCCTATAATTCAGTGCCCTCATTCTTATCCTGAGTACTGCCTTGTTAAGGAATTTACAGCAGGGGCTGGAGAGAGGGCTCAGCAGTTAAGAGTACTTGCTGCCCCTGGAGAGGCCCCTCCACATGACTTCTCACAGCACCCCTGACATCCTCTTTCCAGTCTCCGCAGACACCGGGCACACATGTGATACATATACATATATGCAAGCAAAACATTCATACATGTAAAGTAAGAATAAATAAATTTTTTTGAAAAAGTGAGCTCATGACAGACTATTTATTTATTTATTTAATCGACAGGGTCCTTGATTAGCAGATGTTCGAAGAGCATTCCTTCACTGTTTGAAATTCTCTAAACTACCTATTTTTGCTTTAATTTATATTCTCTGTGTTAAATGTATTTGAAAACACTTTCAAATGTTTGCTAATCTTTTCTATTTCCTTTCACAGCTTAAATCCAGACTTTAATTTTATTCTTTTCAGAACTTCATACATGAACACTACATCTCAGTCACTCCTGCTCCTCCCTCCCCCATTTTCTCCCTTGCTCCCCCTCAAAAATTCATGACCTCTTCTTACTTATTATCGTTATGTATGCATATATAGTGTGCATATATATGCATGCAAGTCTATACAACACACTGAGTCCATTTAGGCCTACTCACGTGTACCTGTGTTCAGGGCTGACCACTTGGGACTGGACATTCTATTCAATAACTTGTCCCTGGAGAAAACTGATTCTCCTTCTGTCAAGGCATTGAACCCCTATCACTCTTCATTTAGGGGTAGGGCCTTGTGGGATTTCCCCCATCCGCACTGGCATGTAATCGATGTTTTTATGCTGGGCTGGTCGAATGCTCATGACTGTCTTTCCTTGTCCTGTCCTGTTCCCTTGTCTAGGGGATACGAGCAGTAGGCACCTGATTCTCTGGCACTTACAATCTTCTGTGTGTTCCCTGAGCTTTAGTGATGCGTGTTACATTGCTGATATATCAGTCAGGGTTGGAATCCTTCTTGAACTCTTATACTTTGTATTTTTACCTATTGTGGATCTCTGTAATTATCTCCGTCTGTGGCAAAAAGAAGCTTCAGGCCCAGATTTTTTTTTTCAACAAGCACCGGACAGAAACAGTTTAGAAATGAAAGAGGTGGGGGAGTTATGCTGATGGAAATGGAACAAACTAGTAGAGGAAGCAAGGAGACAGTTATAGAGAAGGTGGAGTAAGTGAGTAAGATAGCTGGAAGAATATTTACTTGCTGGCCAGGAAGAACTCAATTAGGAAAGATAGAAAAAGTCTTTATGGGTATTATATGATCCCTGGAACTTCCCTGAATCAATGGATTCTTTTTGTTTTAAACATATTTTTTTGTTGATTCTTTGGAAATTTCATAGTGTGCAGCCCAATCTCGCTAATTTCCCAGACCCACTATATCTACCCTTCACTCCCTTAGCATTCCCCCAAAAGAAAATTTAAAAAATATAATGAAAAACAAAACAAAACAAAAAAATCCCACTTTGCTCCTCCGTCTTTCCTTCCTTTCCAACACCTCTTCCTTCATCTCAGTGGCACTGGAGCTGTCCTCTGAGCTTACTAGCAAATGTATATTATAATGAGTTGTTGGTCTAGTTCAAGGCCTCTGGCTTCTGGTACACCATCAACACTGTACCCTCCCTGAAACTACTCCCAGATAGCCTGCATTGCCCAGATATGGAGATCCCACAGTCATGGTTCTACAGGACCAGTCCCTTCAAACCCTCTAACAGGTCAGGAATGGGGCAGATGCTGGGGTAGGCCAACCCAAAGTCCTGGATGTGGGTCTGGATGATAACTGATTTGGACAGTCTGGGCTGTTGGGGTCACCCCCTCAGACAAGGAATGGAGTCAGCTATTCTGTGCCTATGCCATGGAGGCCAGCTATCCCACACCTGTGCTGAGGGGTAGGGACATCTCTATGTAGTGTGGGGCCAGATCTCTCGTGAGGGGTGGGGTCAGATTTTCTTCAGTGATCAGCGAGGGGCAGTGTCAACAAAGCATGGCCCTTGAATTTCAACAAGCATGGTTCCTATGGTCCCCTGTGGTAACATGGACCATAGAGATCAACACAGACCCCAACACATACCCTCTGCAGCACCTTGGCCCACACATGGCACAAGCTGGCACACAGGACACTCTGATGGCCATCACCCTGCTGGTAGCACAGCCCTCAGACACCAACACAGCCACAAGTGGCGGCCCACACCTTGGGAATCTGTGTGGGCTTTGGTGGCAACACAGACAGAGCACAGACATCAGCACAGACCCGGCTGTGGTAGGACCATGGTCCGGACACTGTCCTCAACAACAGTCTGGGCCTGGATGTCAGCTTGGCCCCAGGTGGTAGCATAGGTCACTCAGATTGGCAGCGTGGCCCTCAAGCACCAGCATGGCCTCAGGTGGAGAGCCAGACCCCAGGCACCAGAATAGCCATCAGTGTTAAGAGAAGCAACAGATTCCGGGTGCAGTAGGGCTATTGACCCAGACATGGCCCTCAGCAGTAGCCCAGGCCGGATGTCACTGTGGTCTCGGGTGGCAAGCAGGCCGCCCACATCAGCCTGCTGTTCCTCACCGCCTTCACTTCTTCAGTTCCACCTCTTTTCACGGCACATGAAATGGTTTGCTTCTCCACCATGTATTTGCTCATCATAGATGGCACCTAACTGCCCAGTGCTGCAAGGACCTGTGGAAGTCTTTAGTCAGCCAGGGCCATGAGGACCCAGGCAGGCCTGTGGATCTCTTCCAACTCCCTGGGCCCAAATTTAATTTGACTTTTAATCACCACTGCATCATAGCATGCTGAGGTAAAGTAACAAAAATTAAAAAAATGCTTTAATTTTTATAAAATTTTTTAGATTCAAGAAGAAACTTTCATATATATATGTACATATATATGTACATATTAATATATATATTATATATATATTAAATAAGTAGGTTTTTCTCTAGGCAGCCTAGATTGGCCTCAAACTTTTTTTCTTCCTACCTCAACCTGACAAATGCTGGGATTACAGACATGTGTTACCACACTCACTCTTTACATTCTTTAAAATTGGTACGTGTGTGAGCATGCATGCACACGTGCATGCGTGTGTGTGTGTGTGTGTGTGTGTATGTGTGTACGTGTGTGCGCGCCTGCAATATGTGTGGAGGCCAGAGTCAGTGCTTGGCATCTCCACCTTAGTTTGAAACAGAGTTGCTCATTGCATCTGGAGTTCACTGGTTCAGCAGGACTGGTGATCACTGCAAGCCGTAGTGATCTTTGTTTCTGCTTCTCACATGCTCGGATTGTACAGGGATTTTACAAGGCCATGCTCAGCATTCACTCAGGTCCTCATGCTTCTGTGACAGGCACTTTACCAACTGAGCCATCTTTCAAGCCCCAATATTCCTCCTTTTGCTTGCATTTTCTATGTTTTTAATCACAACGGCTTGCTTTAAAATGAAAGCAAATTCTTTTGAGTTGTCAGAGAAGGGAATAACTATCGCGTTTAGAAGTAAATACACAATTAGTCAAAAGGACAGGAAGGTGTGAAAGTCAGGTGCCTCAATAGAGACAAGACTATGTGTGTGTAAACACAGCAGATGGGGATTTATTAGGGGATTTATTATAGCAGCTAAGAAGTTCCATGACAGGCACAACAGGTCAAGCTGGATGCTGTGGGATGCATGTTTGAGGCCTAAACCCTGAGAATCTGGGGAGGAGGCTGCTGGCGAGAGTCATGGAGTCGAAAGGCCAGGGTGTCAACTTCTGATGCACTCAGTATAGCAGACCAGTTGGCCTCATGTGTCTGTTCTCTCTGGTCCTCTGGCTGGCTGGTACCTACACACACTGAGGACAGGTTTTCCCTGTTGACACAGTCTCCTGTTCACCTCTTAAAACACGCTGTAGACGCACCTCAAATAGTGCTGCGTCAGAATTCTTGGTAGTCCTCCATCCAGCCAAGTGCACAATAAAATCGGTCAGCACAGAGGTGAGCAAATTACTTTGCTGCTTATTTTCAAGGTAATTAATGTGGTAGTTTCCACAGTTAGTTACGCAATCAGGGAGAGCACCCTTCTTTTGAAGTCTCTCCTCTAGTCTACTATGATGACAGGATCAAAGCATTTCAAATGCAGAGCCTAGGGCCTTGGGGTCTCCATTTCTGTCCACACAGTTTTGCAGTTTTTTGGTTTTGTTTTTCAAGACAAGGACTGTGTATCCCTACGTTGGTACTTGTTCTGTAGACAAGGCTGGTCTCAAACTCAGAGATCCATCTGTGCCTCTACTTCCTGAGTGCTGGAATTACAAGCATGTGCCACCTCTGCTTAGCCACATTTTTGGTTTATTTATTATTATTACATGTGTTTGTAGTTGCATGATGTGTGTGTTTGCCAGGGCATGTGTGCATGTGGTGTGTGTGTGTGTGTGTGTGTGTGAAACTTTATGGAGTCAGTTCTATCCTGAGTTCTAGGATCAAGCTCAGGTTGTCAGGCTGAAAATGCCTTACCCACTGAGCCTTATCACTGGCCTCTATTGCTACTTTTTGTCTACTTATTTAACTGTTTTATATCTTGTTTTTCCATTTGTTGAATAAAATAATTGAATTAGAAACTGTACTATGGCTAAGGAAGGCTAATATAGTTGTCTTTTTTTTTTAACTTCAAAACAAATTTCTCTTTAAGGAAAAAAGATCTATGAGCAATGAGGAGTTAGGTTCAAGATAACAAAAAAAAAAAAAAAAGAGAGAGAGAGTAAGGGCCTAATGCTGACTCTGAACCATTGCATCTGCTATCCTCCAGAGCAAACAGATTGGAAAGGAAACAAGAACCAACATCATCAATCAACTGAAGAATCATCAATCTCAGCAGGCCCTGCCAAGTCTTCACAACAAATGAGTGGAAGTCTTGTTTTCTTTCTTCCAGGCATAGAGAAATCATGGCTGTAATGTGTGAGCAGTGCAAACAGGCAAATGAAGAACTTCCCAGGTAGCAGGACGGGCGAGTGGCCCACATACTCTAAGGCAGGCATCGGACACAACCCTAGTTAGCGTGGGTGCATGGTACGGTTCTAGGAATAAGGAAAGACCTAATGTAACCTAGAAGGGAACAGTGTGTTCTCTGGTCCCAAAAGCAGGGTGAAGAAATACCAGAGTTCTTATGTATGATAAGTGA
>JAQHUG010000030.1:7705513-7728512 GCA_028555095.1 Dicrostonyx torquatus
TGATCTTGGAGGAAAGGCGTGATGACAAGAAGCACATTGCTACTTGTTGGTGTCCAGGGTATTTCCATTTGTTTTCACTTTTTTGGAGAGTTTTGTTTTTATTTTTTAATGTGAAGTGCTATTAATTTTGTTAAATTTTTTCTGCATCAACTGATGTGATCTTTTGATATTTTTTCCTTTTCTTGCCTTTTAATGTGGTAGATTACACTGCTTCGTGAATTCCACTATTGAGTCAGCCTTACAATCTTAGAGCAAATTTAAATATATTATTTTTATGCATGCTAAACTCCTAAATTCATTAGCAACTTTGGTCTATAGGTCTTATTAGACCATTTATACTGTTATTGTCTGGCTTTAATAATAAGATAACACTGACTTCATTAACTATCCCCTTATATTTCCAAGAAAACAATAAGTAGAACCATCATCAGTCATTTAAATGAAACATCAGGGTCTAGAGATTTTTCTGTTTAGATTTAAGTCTTTCTATTATAAATTATTGTTTTAATAATTTGCATTTATTTTATTGCATATGTCCCATTCCTTTTCAATTAAAAAAAAAGTGACATAAAGGAGCAACTCACATAAAGACAATTCATGCTCCCGTATCGCAGCTGGCACCTTGAGGGCAGCTGGATGCAGCCCTGAGTACCTACCTGTGTCTCGCTTGCTGATGGACCGCTCCCAGCACAGGTGTGTTGACTCAGCTTTAGGGCTAGGCTTCAGTCTCAGCTTCCCAGTTAACTCAGCCTTGTCCGGAACCTGGCCTGGGTTGGTTGCCAGTCTCTCGCCCATCCCTGGTCCCCCTCCTTACTTGTTCCTGGAACTTCAGTGTTGCCTCCTGCACTTCTGAGAGTCTTCCACTGTTTACTTTAGCTGCCGCAACCCATTCTTGTTGTTCTCTTCCAGGAAGTGCATTTCTGTTTAATTCAGATCTGAACACTACACTCTATAGATTATGGAACACCCTGGAGAGATCAACTCTATCACTCAGGTCAGTAGCTTCTTTTGGGGACCCCTGGCTTCCTCTTCTTCACCTCTCACAGTCAAGGCTCTGTGGCTTCAGGTATATAAACTAACCAGCATGAATTTCAAACTATGTATTTGACCAAGTTGCTGTGAACGTCAGCAATACAGCTCCTAGTCTCTTGAATATCAGTTATCTAACTGTCCTCATTCCTTTACTACACTCACTTATCTAAATGGCACAGATAATTTATGCATAGAAAATTTCTTGTTTCTCTTTTGTCTTGCTTTGCCTTATTTTGTTGAGGCAAGGTTTCAAGTAGCACAGGCTGGTCTCAACTTAATGTGTAGCCCAATATAACTTTCAACTTCTCATCCTCCTGCCTCCACCTCATGAGAACTGAGGTTGAAGGGGTATGCCACCAGGCCTGGGTTTATGCATTGCTTGGGACTGAACCCTGGGCCTCCTGCATACTAAACAAGCGCTTTACCAATTAAACTATGTCCAGCCCTTTCACATGTTTAATACCACCCACAGAGTTTTAATCACAAAAAAGCAAACCAGATGCATTTACTAGTGCGATTAAAGAAAGGAAAACAAATAATAGTCATATAGGGAAATGATGGGCCTAATGATGACGGTAGAAGCTCCAAGAGCAGGCCACTCCATTCTCCTTCCTGAAGAGGGGGCATCCATATTCATATTTAGTTATAGATGTATAGAGATACTTGGAGATGTGGCCAACAAGAATGTCACAACAAGAACTGACACAGGAAAAATTAAGAAAAAATAAGCTTTCTGAAGCCAAAGAAAAGACTTCCTCAAAAAACAAAACAAAACAAAGCAAAAAAATCCAACTGAGCTGCTGAGTGACCCAAACTCTTAAATGCTGGGGTCTTGCGGAGTAAAGGCATGTGTTATGATTACTCTAAGCACAAAACTTGGAGTTGGGAGGAGTGGTTTGAGCAGATATACATCTTTCAGAACTAGAACAGTGATTTGGAAGAAGGTGCATATATGCAATGGAAACCATAAAGGAAAGGTCCAAGTCCTCTGCCTGATCATTCAGATCCCTGTGGTGCATAATTAACTTCCCCCTAGAACACAGTGAGCAAAAAGGCATGATGCCCTGCAGTGTGGTCCCAGGTAAGGCCATGGCATCAGTCTACTCACATCCAAAGCACTGGGGTTCTTATGGAAGCATTGATGACTACACTAGGCTGGGGTAAGCATTCACTTCATGGCTTTTGTCGCTACTTCTGAGATGCTATTGTTCCTGTGAGCTACAGTTTCAGCAATTGTGAAGCCAGAGAATAGACATGTTAATACGAATGGAATCACAGCTGGGAAAAAGATAAAGTTTTATATTTTATATGAGATAAGTGCATTTTTGCCTTAGAACATCTCAACATATCGATGAGGTCACATACTTCTTCCAAAACTGGAGCAAAGTAATAAGGACTTTCTCAAGAGAAATGCCCGATATAATGACCCCAAAGCCACATTTACAGAGTCCTTCCATACAGCTTGGACTTTATCTTTTCTTAATGTACACCCCAAAATGGTATCATGAAAAAATAGAATTAGACATTTTCTCCGTGATGACTAAGTAATGAGGTCCACCATTAAGAGGTGTCTACCTGACAATGAAAACTCCAGAGCCAGGCATGATAGTGACCTTGGGAGACAGAAGCAAGAGGATTAAGATCTCAAGGCCAGCCTGGGTTATGCCAAAATAGTAAATAACAAAACTATGAAAACTCCAGGAATGTTTTTCATGTTGCGTGTTTTCAGTTATTTGTCATGTTTTGTTTTGGTTTTGGTTTTGGTTCAAGAAAGCAACTCTGTCCTGGCTTGTGGTCCATGCTGCTTTCTCAGAGAGGAAAGTGGTTCTGTGAGAGCCTCAGGCTGCATGCACTGTGTAGCCTTGCAGGACCCTGAGATCTGTCCATCTCCTCTTCATCTCCACTTGCTCCGCATACCACAGGCTGTTTCCTCTTGTCAAAGAGCCATGGGGCACCCTTGCCTCTGCCTGAGGCACACCTTCTGTCTGGATTTACTCAATGCTTGTCCTTGCTTGACAAGGTTGCAGATAGGTAGAGAGTTCTGGGACAAAGGTAGGGAAGATGAGGGTTTCTGGGAGGGAAGGAAATCTCTGAGATAAAGATATTTATACCTAGATGTGGAATCTAGGGAGAAAATCTCTAGGCAGAGGGAGCAGCATGTTAGAAAGTGCTGCATCAGAAAGAACTTGTAGTTAGTGAGAGAAGGCTAGCCCAGGTGAAGGTGGGAGGGAGGGAATAGGTTGAACAATGAACAAATGTCTGGTCCTGTAAGGCCTAACGTTTCATAGTAAAGTGTTTGGAGTTCACGCTGCATCACAAATTCATCAACGGAGAGAATAAACTGATATGATTAGGACGCAAGAGCATCCTCGCTTGGTTATTTCTTCAAAATAGAAGATGAATTGAAATAAGCCAGTTGTTCTCAAACCCTAGATGATTTTACCACAGTGGCTATTTGGTGATATCTGGAGATATATGAAGCTGTGGCAATGGTGAGCAGAGGGGAGGCTAGGAGTGAGGTTCACATCCTGCTCAGCATGGGATATTCTCTCTCAGTCTCCTTCCTACAACAAGTATCAACAGAAGCGCTGCTGATAAACCTGTTGGTCAGGAAGGAAGCTGCCTGCGCTGTAGAGAGCTGCTGCAGCACCCGTGTAGATGGGACATGTTGTGGCTGGAGGCAGCTTCAGAATATCTCACAAAGTGGAAAGCCGGAGGCTGCTGGAAATGAGGACAGAACTCAAATCCCAGGTTTCCGAGCAGCCATGCCTATGGGGACTTTACTCATCCAGATGTAAATACTTTGGAGATATATGAGTTGTAGGTGGGGAGGTGAGAGGTAGAGACCTATTTTTGGACACGTCTTTGGTTTGAGATAACCACAAGCCATCCCAAATGCAGAGTAAGGGTGTGTCAGGACTGACCGGAGAAATGTCGGGGTCTTAATTCATGAATGGCTTGTAACCATCAAGACTGATGGGTCTTTGTCTCAGTCAGGGTTATTATTGCTGTGATGAAATACCATAACCAAAGCAACTCAGGGAGGAGAGGGTTTATTTGGCTTACAAATCATGGTCCACTTAGGGAAGCAAGGCAAGAACTCAACCTGAGCAGGAGCCTGAAGGAAGAAGCTGATGCAGATGGAGGAGTGCTGCGTACCCATTTTCTCATCATGGCTTGCTCAGCCTGCTCATAGAACCAGGGACCACCATCCTAGTGATGACACCATCGCACAGTGGGCTGGGGCCCTGCCCAGTCACTCACTAATTAAGAAACTGTTCTACAACCAATTCTTATGGAGGCATTTTGTCAGTTTATGTTTCCTCCTTTCAAATGACTAGTTTGTGAAAAGTTAACATAAAACAAGCCAGCAGAATTTAGGAGATTATAGGAAGACACATTTAAAATACCTGAGTATAAAACATGGAAGCTTCATTAATCTGTGTGTGTGTGTGTGTGTGTGTGTGTGTGTGTGTGTGTGTGTGTGTGTGTAAGCCACAACCTTGAGTGCCGTTCTTCTGTTGTCATCTATCTTTTTCTTTTGAGTCAGGGTTACTTACTGACCTGGAATTTGGCAAGTAAGCAGGACTGGCTGGCCAGGGAGATCCAGAGACGTGACTGCCTCTGTTTCCCTAATACTAGGAACACGGGTTCTGGGCATATAGACCCTCCAGCTTGTAAGACAACATGTTAACAACTAAACCATCTCCCCACCCCTAAATGTTCTTTTTTGGGTATATAATTTAGTGAGGAAAAACCCTTTGAACTGACTCATTGAAACAACATTAGAGCATAGCATAGCTGTTATTGATGTTAAAACACACTGCTTCTTTAGCGCTGCACTGTGGTCCTCTTCAGCAAGTATGCAATGTGGGAAATGTGCTGCTTCTTCTTGGGGTAATTGAAGGCTTCAGTGGCCTGCTGGGTCCTTGACTAGTAGAAACTGGGCCAGGTCGTGGAAGGGACCACTGTAGAAATCAAAGGATCCGCACCAATGCCCTTATCTGATCTTGTCCCTGGACTCAGTCATCACAGAGTTCTTCTGTGGCCAAGGCTCTTTGCTGCCTGATGGTTATGCCACTCAGCAGAAGTCTAGTTTATGGCTAATATTTGCTAATATTTCATATGATTGGTTATGGAACATTGTTCTGGATAATTGTATACATAAATATCTGACATGTATCTCTGTTTAGCCGTAAGGCCCTCCATGTACTTGTTTGTGAAGGCCATTTTGAGCAAAGCTTAGCAGCAGCCCAGCATTCTGGACATCTGTTTATGATACAACAGCATGATCTGAGTCGTCCTCCACCATCCCCAGGTGATATCCATTCCCTTTGAGCTGTCAGGACGCCCTTCAGCAAGATCCTGTCAGGACATGTGCCCTTGATCCTAGTACTTTTCATCCAGTGATCCCCACGTGCTTGCCAGCTGTCTATCTCCACTGCCCATGTGTATGCAGATCGCACCTCTGTGTCTCTCCCCACCACAGGATCCTACTTGCAGTGGTCCTAACACAAGTGGTCCTATGCCTTAGCAAGTGAGCGTTTTCTTTCTTTAAGGTGTCCTACATGAACCTGCAGCTTTACTTTGCCAACTTTTGTATTCCAACTTTGAGTGCTTCACACTCTTTTTGTTATGGCAAATTTCACTGGAAGACAAACAAATGAGTCTACTATAACGTGAAGTATCTGCCAGAAGACAGACAGGGTGCTGAAAAGAACAAAGGTTATCACAGAGAACAGTGACACATAACTCCGTCACACTCTGGGCGCAAAGTGGAAACTGAACTCTCTAATTGGAATAGAGCAAACAACCTGATTTAGAACTGTAGGGTTTCTACCAACAACAACAAAAAGTCTCACGGAGGCTTAGCTGGAAGTCAGCATTGCCTCCAAGGTGGTCCTAGTGCTGTGTTCAGAGAGAAAGCAAGTCCCTTATTCTTTTTATGGTAATTCACAAGCAGGCCCCAGCTCAGGACCAAATGAAAGAGTAGCATCTTGGCCCCCTTGGATCTTGCTGTTGTGGCAAAAACATATGGCATATCAAGAGGATCTGTAGTCTCAAGAAAAACAATTGCCGAATATTTTGAAGTGCCTTTTTCTTCTTGCACACTTCCCTGTTTTATGCTGCCCAGAATTTTCTTCATTACCTGGGTGTAACTGGCAGCCAGGAAGAGGAGGGCCTTACCAGGTAGGTTCAGTCACAATTGTAGGAACACAGCTGCCAAGGGAAGCAGCACAGTCATTGAGAAGGAAATGTAGCCAAGTTTCAGGGTGCATGCAAGGCAACCCAGAGAGTCTCAGAGACAAATACAGAATAGGGAGGAGAACATCCATCCAAGCAGAGCTCACAGAAAGGAATGTAGGGGCTGGTAGATAACTAACTTGCCATACACGCACGAGGACATGAGCTCAGTCCCTGGGACCCACTTTTAAAGAGGAGGGTGTAATAGCATGCACCTGTGATCTCAATGGGAAGGACAATAGAGGTGGATTCCTGGGTCTTACTGGCTAAAAGGAGCTCCAGGCCAGTGAGAGACCCTCGCTCAAAGAGGCAAGGTTGATGGCTGCTGAGGAGCGACACCCAGAGTTGTCCTCGGGCACAACAACAACAACAACAACAACAACAACAACAACAACAACACACACACACACACACACACACACACACAATGGGTGTGGAGAAGGAAATTATCTCAACATCCTTCCTTGAGTCACAGTCACTTCTGTCTTCAGGGCCTAGACAGTGCTAGTGATATCTGCAGATTATTGTGCAAGCAAGCCCATATAGCATGATAGAGGGGACCCTTTCCGGGTTCTTGTCTTGATTGTGAACTTAACAGCTGCTTACTGTCTGAACCTTGGTTTACTTACCTGTAGAATGACAATCACCATATTGAATTGCTAGGTTTTTTAGCACTAAGCAACTGACTCGTGCCCCTCACGAAACAAGTGAATAAATCACTTTCTTATTCACCTAAAACAGCATCATTATCACTGAATTCAACAGTCAGAATTGATGGTTGATACTTGGTAGGAATTAGCATTCAAAGATACTTTTCAAAGCCATAGGATTAACCCTCAGTTGTATTCAGTAAATCAGCCTGGAATGGAAACACCATTTGTAACCTTATTCTGAACACCACACAGGGATTAGCTTTGAGAGAGAACTTCTTTGTAATATGAGGACCCTGAACAGTGCGTCTGAACAGATGTCTCTGAAATGCCTCCCCCTTTAGACACAGAAACAGACAGCAGAGAACTCCTGGAGAAAGCCTCAATTCATAACTGAGGTCCTTCCATTTGTAACAAGCTGCATTCAGCACCACTGAGAACAGTTCTATAGGAGGCTGTCTCCTGCGATCTTCTGCCTTGAGCCATTTATTCCTGGAGGGTAGTGACTCACCAGTTGCTGAAAATACTGCTACCGTGGATTTTTGTGACAGCCACGCAAGGTTTCACTTCCTTCGGGGACATTTCATTTAATTATAGCATAATAGTAAACCGTAGCATTACACACAATCTTCTGGGGCAGATGCACTTGTATTTTTGCTGTCGGTGGAAACTGCTTGAAGGAAATGTGTGGTGTTTTGCAGCTATAGACTAACAACACTGCTATTTAAAGTCTCCGAACTTAGCTCCATTGTACAGCATCTTCTGCTTTCTCTTAGCTATGGCTAGAGCTCTCTATCCATAGAGTCCAAAGAATACTTTGCAGCACTAGCAGGCTATGAAAATGAAGCGTGATGTGAGTTGCTGGCCATAGAATTCCACCTGGAGACAAGTTATCTACACCAAAGAGAAAGAAGATGGAACTGAAGTAGGCTTGACTCCGTCACGAGCCAGAAACACTCTCCTGCTGATACTCTAAGCTCTAGCATTATTTTTGCTCTGCCTTCATCTATTTATAGTTTCATCTTGGCCTGCAGTTGCTGTATGTGCCCAATGGCAAGTCATTCGCAAAACAGACCAGAATGAAGAAAAATAAATGAAGCTGGTGCAACAAGGCCACACACAACTGCCCAGGAAGTGCACGTCAGCTATGGAGCCAAGAGCCTCATTTTTCTCGTGTAAAATCAAATAGATTTCCAAGGATGTCTAAGTAAGGAAAAATAACAGCATGAAATAGAACCACGGGAAGAAGTGGGATAATCAACCCCAGAGACAGTGCTGCTTACTTTAAAAAGAGACAAGAACTTTAAACAGCATCAAAAACAAGAGTGTAATAGAGACACTCAGACAGTGTTGAATTTGACTACCAGAAGGAATTGGCAGAGTGGAAGAAAGTTCCTAATTTCCAGGTGGCTGTTATTTGTAGATGTCTACACGTGGAAGCAGATACACATGGAAGCCAGAGGTCAACCTCACTGTCCCTCCTCAGTGTGTCTCACTGGCCTAGCACTCACTAAGTAGGCTGCGAAGGCTGACCATCAAGTTCTAGAAATTCACCTGCCTCCACCCTCCCAGCGCTAGGATTACAAGCAACTGCCTGCCACCATGACCAGCTTTCTAAACTTTAGTTTCTGGGAATTAAACTAAAGCCCTCATGCTCTAGAAGGCAAGCCTTTTATCAGCTGACCTGTCTCCCCAGCTCAGGCCAATGCCTTTCCTTTCCTTTCTTTCTTTCTTTCTTTCTTTCTTTCTTTCTTTCTTTCTTTCTTTCTTTCTTTCTTTCTTTCTTTCTTTTTTAACTTTATTTTTGAGACAGGGTTTCTCTGTGTAATAGCCCTGGCAGTCCTGGAACTCTCTTTGTAGATCAGGCTGACCTTGACCTCACAAAGATCCACCTGTCTATGGCTCCCGGGTGCTGGGATTAAAGGCATGTGCCACCACACCTGGTTTGGCCATTACCTTTTCAATAAAACATTTTGCTGCCCAAGCAACATGTATCTTTTATCTATTGCTTTGGATGGGATGTTTGCGTTTTCTAACTCCATGGCTCTTAGAGAGCTTTTCCAGGCTTCCTGACTTTAATTTTTGCCGAATTTATGCTTTCTTTTTTAAGTTGTATAGGAAATAAAGAAAATATTATCTTGACTGTTAAAATAACTTGAAACTGCAGGAACTGCAGTCATGTACATGTGTATGCATGTGTGTTTTATATATGTATATATTCATATATATACATATACATACACACACACATTCCTTTGAAACCCCTGGCAAACTGAAAATGCATAAGGCTGCTTGGAAGTTTGGGCCTCCATTTCTCCCTCTTAATCCCACTTGACTCAGACTGCACTGGCTGGCTGAGAATTCTCTCCCCATGCTGGTCCTTGAAATATGCGTCGCTTACTTTGTATACACTGCTGCCTGCCAAGCAGCCCTTGGAGGAAAGGGGAAAGTACACAGCACTCTGCAGGAGAGGAGGCTCTGAGCCAGGTTTCTGGTCTACCCACCAAACTGGCGCCTTCTTTGTACAGCTGCTCCAGGAGCTGACTCAGACAGCCTTTCTACTCCCGAACTGTTAATGACCCCATGAACTCTGACGGATTAAATCAAATTATACAGGCACCAAACCCTCCAGCTAGGTATAATGGCAGCTTGGAGCTCGCCTTGTACCACAAACTACAAACTACATAGTTATGGTAGCAGAGTACTTATCGGGCTCCCATCTGTGTGCCCAAGGCTACACCTACATCCAAGAGGCTCAGGCAGCAGAGTCTAACTCAGAACGTCTTTAACTTATAATTTTGTTCCATCTAAACTCAGCAGCTTCTGACCAGAATGCTCCTTCCTTGGGCTGCGAGGCACAGGACACTGGGCTATGTCTTCTTCGGTTAAAATCACAGCCCACTAGCCAACAGGCGGGAGTAGAGGATGGCATTGAGGGCAAGGAAAAGGTGAAGAAAGCAAGGAACGTGCTAGAGCCCAGCTGCAAGGCACACATGCCAGAAAAGCTAATGCTTTCAGATAGCGGCTGCTGCAGTTTGGGTCTGGTGTGAAGCCTGAGACACTGTCCATGGTTTGTTTCTTTGTCTTCTGTCATTTTTTTAAAAATGAGATTAACTCTAAATTAGAATCTAACTAAGCCTAAAATCCTAAACTTAAGAACTCATTCCTTATCATAAACATTTTTTTTTTACAGTGGGAGAATGATTGTCAATCCTTCCAGGGAGTCTAAAATAATGGTTGGTCCTTCTCCTGGCCATCTTCTACTCTTACCCATTCCATGCTTCTGTTCTGATTCTTTTGGGTTCTGGCATCAACCACAGCTAATGTTTCTCCCTCTAGCCTCTCTGTAGGGTCTCACTATATACAGCCTAAGCTGGCCTTCTAGTAGGTATCCTCCTGCCTTAGTTTTCTGAAGGCTGAGTGTGTATCTGGCTTGGATCTTCCCTTTTTTTTTTTTTTTTTTTTGGTTTTTCGAGACAGGGTTTCTCTGTGGCTTTGGAGCCTGCACTGGAACTAGCTCTTGTAGACCAAGCTGGTCTCGAACTCACAAAGATCCGCCTGCCTCTGCCTCCCGAGTGCTGGGATTAAAGGCATGCGCCACCACCGCCCAGCCAGGATCTTCCCTTTTTCTTCTCCCTTTGATTCCCATCGATTTCCTGCCCCCTTCTTTCCTCTTCCTTTCTCCCCTCCTTTTTTTCCTCTGCTCTCCAGCAGTTCACTATGTTGCCTAGACTGGCCTTGAACTCATAACCCTCCCATTTTAGGCCCTCAAACCACCACACCTGGTTCAGTCCTGTATTTTTCTGCTTACAAAAGTTATGCATGATTTTTGATCACTAATATGAAAACAGTAGACAAGGTCCACACTTCCCACATTCCCACCACTAAGACATCACAGCTTAATTATCTGTATATGTCATTCTAATAATGCATATGTGGATATAAAGCAGCATTATGATGCACAGGTAAGGTTTTGTACAGTAGTTTTCCCCTTCTGTAGATGAAATTCATGATTGTGTGTCCCTAAATATACCGAATGGGCAGGGGTCTGCATGAACTATAATTCAGTAACAATTCCTCATCATACGGTGCTAGCACTTCTTTCCAACCATTTAACCATTGGAGTTGATGCTTTGATGAGTGTCGTTGTAAATACACCTTTGTGAACACTCATAATTACTTTTACAAGGAACATTCCTGGGAGTCAAATTACTAGGTTATAAGTCATGCAGTCAATGAAATTGGTGTGTCTCCACTGGTATACTTTAGGAAAGTTACGCTAATTAAGAGCTCACCAGTCTTGAAAGTAGCTGTCTCCTTAAAGCTCCCACCCCTGGCCAGAAACACAATGGGACCATGCTGTTGACTTTCTATACACTGAAAAGGAAAGCGTCTTGCTGAAAATTCATG
Source organism: Dicrostonyx torquatus (assembly GCA_028555095.1). Lineage (NCBI taxonomy): Eukaryota > Metazoa > Chordata > Mammalia > Rodentia > Cricetidae > Dicrostonyx > Dicrostonyx torquatus. The sequence continues at coordinate 7,716,850 of JAQHUG010000030.1, forward strand.
GTTGCTCTAGATGATCAGAAATGTTTCTTAAGACTTAATCTAAGCTGCCTGTTTATCTGTTTTGCCTATTTTTCTGTTGGCGTTGATATTTTTATTTTGCTTTGAGTTCTTTGTACATGAAAAATCTTAAAAATGTGGAAAATGGTAGATGATGGAGTCTGTTTTCAAAATGCAGGGATAGTTATCAAAGGGTTGAAATGGGATGGGGTGATAGCTACCATGCCTGTGCTCCTGCTCTTAGGAAGTTGATAAGTTATTCAGATACAGACGATGCCCACAAGGAGCATGAGGTGAGACTAGACAGCTAAAGACAGGCTGTCAGGAGCATCCATGTTTTAAAAGGTACAAGTAGAGAATACAGGTTAACTGGGGCTGGAGAGATGGCTCAGTGGTGAAGGGCACTGGCTGCTCTTCCAAAGGACTGGGGTTCAATTCCTAGCACCCACATTGCAGCTCACAACTTTTTGTAACTCCAGCTCCAGAAGATTCGAAATACTCACGCAGACATACATGCAGACAGAACACCATTGCACAGAATATAAAAATAAATAAATCATTAAAAAAAGGAATATCTGAGAATACAAATTGACAGTCCTAGACAATACCAGAAATTTCCCCAGGAACCAGTGTAGGGTGCTGTCATGGAAGGAAGAAGACAGATTTGTCAGATGTGGCAACAGCACTAAATGTAAAATAAATAGTAAGTGATCTCAGGGCTTGCAGGAAGCCCCTGGGATTTGGTAAACAGGATGTCCTGGTATATCTGCTCACAGCTGTTTCAGTGGTGCAGGAAGAATGGAATGCAGAGGAGGAGTGTTCAATAACAATCACTGAGAATCCCAGACACCAGCCTGTGAGCTGGTGGACGATGACAACAGTCCTTCTTGCTCAGTTAGAGCTAACTTGTGGCCAGCATTTGGCTGGCCCTTTGGGTATATGGCTTCTTCATGCTGAAGCCTGGACAGACTATGATATATAGCAAAAAGCATCTTGTCTGCTGTGACTCAGGCCATGACATTTTATGTCATGATTTCTGATGTTTACTCAGAGTGACTGTGCAGCACCTAGTCTCCATTCAGCAGGCTAAGCTGCTTGCTGGTGTCTTCCTGGACACCTGTAGTAGGCCTTGTTACATTTAAGCATTCTCTCTTGGACTGGGATATAGCTTCGTTAGGAGAATGCTTGCCTGGCATACACAAAGCCCCAACACTGCATCAACCAGTTGTGGTGGCATGTGCCTGTAATCATGCACTTGGGAGCTGGAGGCAGGAGGATCAGAGGTTCAAGGTAATCCTCAGCTATAGAGTATATTTGAGGTTAGCTTGAGCTACATGGTACCCCATCTCAAAACAAACAAACAAACAAACAAAGTCTTTCTGAGGGATTAATATATCAAATTGTCTTGGAAGAACTAAGTTGGGATAGAGCCTGGGTTTGGAAGTATTCTTGGGAGTTAACTTTTGCTCAGTTTTGTAGGTAAATACCCCACTTCAGGCAATGGTCGATGATGGTAGGTGAAGCATCAAACACTAAAGAAAGGCAAACTGAAGATCAATGAAAACCCAGGGTTATGATAACTTTAAATCATGATACCTTTGGGGAACTATAGAAGAAAGACTGATACTTGGGATTAAATATGTAAAGACAAGTATGGAAGAGAAGAAGAAACATGAAAAGAAAGCAGAGTTTTATGAAGAAAACCATCAAAGGAAGACTGATACTGTATAAGAAATAGCTTGAGGTAGGCAAAGTGTGGTCTGGTTTTGAGATTGTGATGATGAGTTTGGTGGCAGCTGGCAATTTGTTTATACAACAGTCAGCTAGCAGCAGGCTTATTCGAATGAGCCCTATGACATGAGGATACCAAGCTGGAAGGAACCACAGACCTGAGAAGAACTGCCTGAAGCTCTGGTTCTTAGGAAATCCTCTGCTTTTTTATGGTGACCTGAGGTTCACACCACACCTCTGGAAGGCAGAAAAAAAAAAACTAATTTTAGCTGGGTGGTGGTGGCACACACCTTTAATCCCAGGGCTTGGCGGGCAGAGACAGGTAGATCTGCGAGTTCAAGGCCAATCTGGTCTACAGAGCAAATTCCAGGACAGGTTCCAAAGCTACACAGAGAAACCCTCTCTCAAAAAAAACAAAAATAAAAGACTAGTTTCTGGGAATATTGAATGATTATTGGACAATATATCAATTGGTAAGGCTTGTTTATTTAATGTCATCCCTAACTACTAAGAGTAAAAGACAAGGGCCTTCACCCTAGGTTGGCGGAAGAAAATCAGAAAGTGTAACATGAGGGGCCTGCTCGTTGGGGTTTCTGTCCTGCCCAGTCCCCCACAGCCGGCAAGCTCCAAAGAAAATCACACAGAGAGTCTACATTAAGTTATACACTGAATGGCCCATTAGCTCAGTCTTCCTACCAGCTCCCATAACTTGTATTAACCCATTGTTCCCATCCCTGCCAGGCATAGGGTCGGTACCTTTTCTCAGCTGGGACAGGAACACACCCTGCTTCCTTGGTGGTCTGCACAGGAATGCCAGGGAAGCTTCCTGCTTCCCAAATTCTCCTGTTCTCACCTCTACTTCCTGTCTGGTTTTCCCGCCTATACTCCCTGCCTGGCCAATCAGCATTTATTTAAAACATGATTGACAGAATACAGACATTTCACCTGCACCAAGAAAGGAGATAAAGCAGAATCTAGCAAAGTAGCCAGACTTACTCCAAACTCATGAAGTGAACAGTCTGTTCAGAACAAAGCAATGAAAAAGGCACAATCTGCCAGGCTGCATTCTGTCTTCTGTTTGTGTCTGAGTGCATCATTCTACAACATTGCAAGCTGCACACTGGATGATGGGGTATGGGTAAAAGATAGGGAGGGAAAAACTCATGTGACACTCTGATCTGGAGTGCCTAAACCCACTGGTGGCAGGTGCAGGGTCAGACCCCAGGCCCTCTGCTTCCGACTCATTGTTGCTTTTCTGTGTCGACCTCTCTTCCAGTTGCATGGGATTTTCTTTACTGTTATAGTTAGCTTAATAGCTATAATGTTTTCTATTTGTTGATGTTATCATTGTTTCTTTTTACATATGTGTGTGATGTCTGTACATGTATACATGGATGTTGATATGTGTGTGGGCTTTTGTGTGTGCAGAAGCCAGAGATCAATGTCAAGAGTCTTCCCTGATTGTTCTCCATCTTATATACCTGAGGCAGAGTCTCCCATGTAAACCCAGAATTTACTGACTGCATTAGGCTATCTAGCTGTCTTGCTCTGGAGATCCCTTATCTCCATCTCCCTGCACTGGGAATCCAGAAGGCCATAATGCCTGCCTGGAATTTATATAGGTGCTGGCTGAGAATCTGAAATCCAGTCTTCATGTTTCCCAGACAAGCACTGTGTCCAATGAGCATTTCCCTAGCCCCACTCTTTCTTTTTGCTTTGGACTCTTTTTCTGCTTTATTTGAGTTTTCATTTTATTTTTTTCATGACTGGGGATTGAATTTATGGCTTCACTCACACTAGGCCATTAAAAGTTATTTTATTTTATTTTATTTTTCATTAAAAGTTTTAGAAAACTTCATAGATCTAATCTACATGGGAAGTAGAAAAAGACAAGATCTCCTGAGTAAATCAGGAGTATGGGGATCTTGGGGGAGGGTTGAAGAGGAAGAGGAGAGGCAGGGAGAGGAGCAGAGAAAAATGTAGAGCTCAATAAAAATAAAAAAAAACAAAAAATAACAACACAAATTTATAAAGCTATTTTTTCTTCTCTCTTAACATGTCAATATACTTCTTTAGATATTTTATTTTTGGCTGTTACTTTCAAGTTTATGAAAGACATTCACAACTAATCTGGCCTGTTCTCAAGCAGTACTGTGCCACCTCACTGGTGTTGGAGGAGGCTGCTTGTTCATCCCAGCCGCCCAGAACTGAAATAATCACACAGCAACCATATTTAAATCACTGTTTGGCTCATCAGCTCTAGCTTTTTATTGGCTAACTCCTATATATTAATTTAACCCATTTCTAATCTGTGTATGCCATGTAGCAGTGGCTTACCAGCTAAAGTTCCAGTGTCTGGCAGGGCTCCATGGCTTCTCTCTGACTCTGCCCTTCTTTCTCCCAGCATTCACTTTAGTTCCCCCCACCCCAGCTCTGTTCCCCTAAAGCTTGCTATAGGCCCAAAGCAGTTCCTTTATTAACCAATGATATTCACAGCATACAGAGGGGAATCTCACATCACATTGGTGATACTGGTGGTACAATAGAGGTCTTCCGGTTCCTCAGAAGTGCTGGCCTTCACTCTTGTATGAGCGTCATTTTCTATCACATCATTACTGAAAGTTTTGTGAATGAAGGTGAACTTCCTTCCTCTTCTCCTTCTTGGCAAAGCAGGTCTGGTGGCAACGTATTTTCTTAGTTTTTGTTTGATGGGGGAAGTCTTTATCCTATACTCTCAAATAATAATTTTACTGGACAAGAATGTCTACTTCACTGTTTTTTGTCTGTCTTCTCTCTGCAATTATCATATAAAGTTCCATCTTCCCACCGGCAGTGCTCCAGAGCAGACCCTGCTCCAGCCAGCTACACTTCTTGAAGTTCTCCTGCTTGTTCAGTTTGGGGTTTTCAATTGTACTGTGATCTCTGGGATCTTTGATGGGTCCCAGAAGAACTGCTGGGTTTCTGTTTATATAGTCTTTTTCTTGTCTTAAAGATGGGGTGACAACTTCCAGGATTTTTCAGGGCAGACTGGACCACTGAGATTCTTTATTTACCCGTAAAGTTAACCATATCTACTAAATATTGTATAGATTAACTTACTCAACAATGGTACTAATTTTCATTTTTTAGTCCCTGTCATTTCAAACTCTTCTTCAGAAATAATCAAAAGAAATTTTGCAGTAACTGAAGCTTCCATTGTTGCATATTCACTGCCTGAGGCATAGATTTCTCACTGTCACCTCAATATTAATTTTCATTTAAAAACCTTCCTTTGCCTTGTTACTGGACACCTAGGGGAAAAGGCTACATTTCCGAACCTCTCACATAGCCAGGAGCAGCAATGTATCTGAACTTGGACCAATGGTATCTAAGCGGGATGGACTGAGCTTGGGCCATGATCTATCTGCCAGCTTCTCCATTCCTGCATCCCATGTGGGCATAGGCCATGATCCTTTCCTCCATGCCAATCATTCTCTCTGTCACTTACTTAGCAAGTCCAGACCTTTATTATCAACTTGAATCATCAACATTACTTTCTGTTTTAACTAGTATGAGTCAGATGCCAACTGGGAGAAGGGAGAGGAAAATGAATCAAATCCACACAGCCTGGTTACTAGAAAGATTCCTTCCTTCCTTCCTGCAATCCAGACTGTCCCCAGCCCCTGCCCCAATCCACTTCCTTTCTCTAATTGCTCTGGTGTGGGTCAAACCCTGGGGCTTTGCTCAGGGCACTCAAATGCTCTTCCACTAATCTCCTTTCCCAGACTGCCTTTCCTTCTTATCTCACTTTTTTTTTTTTTTTTAAAACCAGGTTACTCAACCAGAAACCAGGTTCTCAAGGAGGTTTTTGAGAACCATCTGCCTCTCCTTGTTTGGGGATCTGATAAAATGCAGTAGGCCGTGTTTCAGAGGTGCAGAATCAGAACCTCCACTGGGAGGTCTGGGATGTGCAAGTCCTCTAATAGCTCTTGGGAGTGTTACAGTATTGTAACTCGTCTGGTGCTGAACGAGAACTTGGGAATAGAAAGCTGAACGAACCACCTAGCATTCACAAATTTAACCCAATAAAGAAGAAAAGATGTATGCAATGACAATATCAGAGAAAACTTGGGAGGTTCTGCAAAATGCCTCTAAGGAAGTAAAAATGTAGATATTAAATGCAGTTGGTCTTCAGTGACTGTATGTTCAGTGTCTGGGAATCCATCTGGCTCCGCATCAAAAATGTTAACACCAACAATATAATTGCACCTGTAACGAACGCCTGCAGACCCCTTTCCTTGTTCTTATTCTCTAAGCCCAGTGTAACAACTACTTAGGCAGCACTGACACCTGCATTAGATGTACAGATGGAGATGGGGTTTACAGGAGGATGTGCCCAGGGTTCTTGTGAAAATCACACTATTTAAATAAGAGATTTGAGCATCCATGGATTTGGCATTTTTTTTTTTTGGTATTCACAATACCAGTTCTTCCTAATAACAGAGGAATGATTTTCCATATAAACCTGGCGCTGTCAACAACTTTGTTTTTGTTTAATTTTATATCCAGTTTCCCTTTCCTCCTCTCTTCCAAGCTCCCCACCCCGCACCCCACAATCCAGTCTGTCCCCATCCCCCCAACTTGCCCCAATCCACTCCTTCATTTCTGTTCGGCAAAGGAGAGGTCTCCCATGGATATCAACAAAATATGGCATATCAAGTGTAGTAAGACTAAGCACCTCCCCATGTATTAAAGCTGGGCAAAGTGACCCAGAATGAGGAATAGGGTCCCAAAAGCCAATGAAAGAGTCGGAGACAGCCCTTGCTCCTACTGTTAGGAGCCCCACAAGAGGACCAAGTTACACAACTTTAACATATATGCAGAGGGCCTAGGTCAGTCCCATGCAAGCCCCCTGCTTGTCAGTTCAGTTGAGACAACAGTTTTTAAGTAGACATTAATTGTGTTAATTTTAAAAAAGAATTTTAGTAATAATAATTTAATTTCTTTCTTAAGAAAAGATTGATTATAGATTAAAGCACAAGTCTCAGAAATCTGTGGGTTAGGGACAGGATAGATAAAAGACACTGAAGCCAGGATGCCAAATATTTTTGCAGCAAATATTCACTTTGTGGTAATGGGAACTGGAACTCTGTGGTGTGAAACAAAGGCCTGGTTAATAGATAAAGTAGAGGTCAAAAGCTAAGTCAAGGTTAAAGGGCGTGGGCCACGGAACACTGTGTTCAAGGTCCAAACCCAGAGTGACTCCTAGTTTCTAGGTGCCCGTGAGGACAGCTCTGTGGGCACCATAACGAACAAAGGTGTTTCTGAAGAGAGGGTAACAGCTGCCAAGCTGTGTTGACAGTGGCAGAGGCTGCGGCTGCAGGGGAGAAGGAGCTCTCAGGCGGCAATGGCTGTGGCTGCCGTGGGGGAGTGAGGATTGGCCAGAGCAGGCAGCTCTTAAAAGGGAATGGAAAGTATAAGTCACCACCATGGGAGAGAGGGCTTATTGGACGCTCTGGGAAGGAGCGTTACAAAAATACCAACTCACATCTAGTGTGGACACATTGACAATGAAAAGTGACACCAAGCCGCTGTGTCCACTCTACATCCTTGGATGTCCATTCTGAGCCTCTGAGATGTGCTCAAGACAAGAAGAGGATGTAACTGGATCAGGCTGAATGGAAATTTGGTGTATCTCTTCCCAGGGACACTTTGTGTCCACTCAATACCGTGCAAAAGACAGCACATAGAAATGACTCCACACGAGTCCAGCTTGGGTGGGTTGCATCCTTGCAGCCTCTGTGCGGCTTGTTTGCCGCTGTAACACCAAGAGTCTGTCCCCCACCATTTTCCTACTCCTATAGCCTTGGGAAGGGACCTCATGGGTCTTGTTTCTTTAGAGTCTCATGAGTCTCCTTGATGTCCCCTGAAGGGAATATTTTAATCCAGAAGTAGAGATACAACACTTACTGCCAGTGCTCCATATCCATTTGTCTCCTCTCTCACAGATTTTTCTTCCTTTACGGCACACGACCTCCTCTTCATGCCTTCTTGTGGTGAGCATGCCTAGAAGACTCTGACTCCGACATAGGGCCCAGTCAAGAAGTCCAACCTCAGCTGTGAGTCTCTCCAGTTGCTACTTTGGCTCAGTGGTGTCTCCCAAAGACAGAAGACAGTGGAACTTATTCATTTCTGTGGCCCAGTGAAAGGCCAAGTTCTCTTAACTCGGCTTTATCTGTCTTCACATTCTGCTGCTCTCTGAAGTTCTGGGAACCTTTAACAGGTTACCCACACTCCTCCTCCGCCATGATTCTCTAGGGTACTCCATACAGTGTCCTAGTATCCTCCTTTTGTTTCTTCTCCATTGTATATTTTTATGAGTCGGGATCTTATTATGTAGCCTATGCTGGCTTGAACTCACAATCCTCCTGCCTCAGCCCCCTAATTACTGAGATTACAAGTGTGTGTCATTATGCCCCATACTACCCAAAATTTATTACTCAGCCAAATTACCTAATAAAGTTGAGCAGTCTCAAAGTGTTTACGTGTTAGGTACCATTTCATGGGAAGGTTGCCAAGAATATGTTCTTAGTGAACAAGTGGGGAAAGTACACTGGGCTCAGGAAAAAAATGAAAAATCTAGCATGGGGAAGAGGAGAAAACAAAGCTCAGGGTTATTAGGATGAACCTGGGACCTAGTCCAGATTGGAACCAGAAGATAGGTTCAGAAGGTCAAAACCAAGGAGATGAATTAGGCCGAGGCCCTGAAGAGTCTGTACATGTTAAAAAGGACACTGATGTTCCCGGTAGAATTTAGGAATTGATTCCTATTAGGCAATCAATGGATACAAATGGTATTTCTCTTTCAGAAGAACAGAGTGTAGAAGAAAGAAATCATAATCTGCCTCTTAACGCTTACATGAATACAAACTGAACAACCAAATATTTATGGTATCACAGGGTGACAGGGATGTATGTGCCTGTGAGGGTGTCTGTGTATATGCATATGTACATTTGGTTCAGAGAAGCAGCCAGCAATGAATAATTAGCACTCCATTTTATGAAATGGATAGTATCCAAAATAAAAAGAACAAAAGTATATTTATTCAGAGCTGGTCACACTGTGCCCATCACTTCTTTTCTTGTGTTTACTCCCTGCTGTCTTTTTCCATGTCCCTTTGACTTTTCCTTCTCATGACCCCTATAATGTTAGGTATGGCTTCCTCATGCTAGCTAGGGTCCACCAGTAGACAGGCATGCTAGCGTAGTCATGTACCTGGGCCTTCCTTAAGGACAAGATCAGTCAGATGCTGCCTCAGACAATAATATGGTAACCTTCTGTTGGGATGCTTCCAGAAAATTCTGTGTGACTGCTTTTGCTTTGTTTACTTTTCTTCTGCTAACAGGTTTTTTTGTTTTGTTTTGTTTTTGTGTGTGTATGTGTGAAATGCTGTGTCAAGACAGTACTCTTTCCTTCACCCTTTTGGGGGATAATACCCATTTTGTAAGCAGGAGTTAAATTCCTTTCTGTTATAGATGGTGTGAATCACTGACAGGTCTCTGGGAGTGAGAAGTACAACACTGCTCATAGCTTACTTTCTTCATATGTGAGGGATCTATTAGCTCACATACTAGGCAAACACTTGTTTTAAACTTGTTTTACCAAATGAAATATTCACTTTTATTCATTTTATGATTCATGTGTACTTTCAGAGTATGGAATTTATAAAGTTTATCATCCGAATTTTCCCCTTTGATATGCATTTTTCTATTTTTCTGGAGCAAATTTTCAAGGCACTATGTTGTGTCTTCCTATACACATTTCCGGCTCAGAAAGTACTCTAAAAATGAGTAGAAAATTGAAGTCAATACCCACTAAGATTCCTTCTGTTTCTGAGATCGTATGGCATGAAAACCTCATTAACTTGAAACCCGGTAATTTGTAGCTTGTAATAATCACATTGGGCTCGAGTTGTGGTGTGCTTTTGAGCTAATAAAAAGGCTTTCTAGGCAAGAAATGCTCCTGAAGATCAAATTGAGGTCAAAGATTACTGATGTAACATGCAGATAATTTGTACAATTAAGTAGTTTCTTAGAGATCACTTTCAAGTCTATTCTTTTAGTTAGCAACTCCATCTTAGCATACTAAATCTGCTTGACTTCACTAATTCCATTACCCTTTTCACCAGTTAGTTTAAATTGGTAGGGTTCTATCATGTGCAGTTTAATGAAACTGGTCTCCATAATCTCATTTTACCAAAGGAACTATTAATATTATTTATTATTATTTAACTAATAAATGGCACTATTAGGAGATGTGGCTTTGTTGGACTGGGTATGGCCTTGGTAGAGAAAGTGTGTCACTGTGGGGGTGGGCCTTGAGGTTTATTATGCTCAGGATACTGCCCAGTGTGTCAATCAACTTCCTATTGCCTACAAGCTGTAGCACTCTCAGCTGCTCCAGCACCATGTCATGCCACCCCTGTCATGATGATAATGGACTGAACCTCTGAAACTGTAAGCAAACCCCATCAATTAAATGTTTCCATTTATAAAAGTTGCCATGGTCATGGAGTCTCTTCATAGCAATAAAAACCCTAACTAAGACAGCAGCCATTGAAAAGATAAATATAGAAAGCTGGCTTTAATGAGGTTCCTTCTAACCCAAAGAACACTAAGACAAGTCCCTGAGATGGTCGAGCAAATCAGAAGATGAGGACAGAGACCTGGCCTAGCCAGTCAGATGCTCCACGTCTCACGTGCTCAGAATGGACCATTGTGCCCGGTTTCACCTCTGCAAAAGCTGAAATCCCTTTGACTACAAAGATGGCTGATAGAATGAAGAGACAGAACACTGGACAAGAGTGACTTTTTTTCTTGGATTATGTGGTAGCCGTGGAAATGAGTCCTATGGTAACAGGAAGAGGCATTAGGGGAAAGTTATAGAGAAAAACTAAGTTCTAGTTTAGATAAAAATTCATTGGGTGTTAACTGTCTAATGTCTGGAAAGAAAATGAATATTGTCTTTAGTTTACATGCTTCACAGGGCAATGACTACACCAGAACTCCAATCTGCAATCTGTCTTTGTCTAGATATGACTATATTTTTAATCTTAGTTCCATATTTTTAAGAGAGACTTTGTGCAAACGGTAACAGGCTGAGATGGGAATAAAAAGAAAAGTCTGGAAACTATGCTTTAAGAAGTATAATTGAAGGCTGAGAATAATTTCTGAATTTTGGAAATGATTTCAGACAAACATATTCTGAAATATTAAAAACTAAAATGATTTCTGCCAGGCATGGTGGTGCATGCCTTTAATCCCAACACTTAGGAAGCAGAGGCAGGAGGATCTCTGTGAGTTCGAGGCCAGTCTGGTCTACAAGAGCTAGTTCCAGGACAGCTAAGGTTTTTACACAGAGAAAGTCTGTCTCAAAAAAACCAAACCAACAAACAACCAAAAAAAAAAAAACCAAACCCTAGATGTATTAGTTACTCTTCTCACCAGTGTAGCCAAATACCTGAGAGAAGCAAAAGAAGAGGAATTTGTTTGGGCTTGGAATTCCAAAGGCTCTGTCCATCAGGGTATGGTGTCTGGAATGGGTCAGCCTATGGCATCAGGAGTTTGCAGTGGTGTCTTCTCACAGGATGCCAGCTAGGAAGCCACACCGTGGGATAGCTGTTCTTGGTTGTTAACTTGACTACATCTGGAATTAATTAAAACCCAAATGACTTGGCACATCTGTGATTTTTTTTTATCCTAGTTAAATCATTTGAAGTAAGAAAGCCTACTTTTTTTTTTAAAAGGTTTATTTATTATGTATACAGTATTCTCAGTATTCTGTCCAGAAGAGGGCACCAGATCTCATTACAGATGGTTGTGAGCCACCATGTGGTTGCTGGGAATTGAACTCAGGACCTTTGGAAGAGCAGGTGGTGCTCTTAACCTCTGAGCCA
>JAQHUG010000030.1:7728772-7757565 GCA_028555095.1 Dicrostonyx torquatus
GTGTGTGTGTGTGTGTGTGTGTGTGTGCATATATATTCTTTAAGTTCTGTGCCTCTAGAGAACCATGACTACCACAGACAGGAAATGAGGCCAGAGTGTAACTCTTAAGGGCTCACCACCAATGACCCACCTCGATCAGCCATACGCCAGGGACTGACAAAAGAGCTCCATCATTTGGAGACCAGGGATGCAAACTCTGACCTGTGAGGCACATTTCAGATCCAAATCAGGACAACTAGGTGTGGTGGTGAGTACTTGTGCTTGGTCTTCCTGCATTCCCCATTCTTGTCTTCCCTTCTACCCAAGCCCATTTCAACCAACTAATATCAGACAATCCAATTGCTGGGGTGGATTTGGAGAAGTGTGGTGACAAAGCCTTCTTCTGTCTTTTAAAAAGGCTTAGAAGAAATAGTTTCAGAGAAAAGTGCTATTTTAATTATTTTACTATGTGTGTGTATAAGTCATCGATTATGTGCAAAAGTCAGATCTCTCCTACCACTCTGTCTATCCAAGGGACTAAACTTAGGTTGTCAGGCTTGGTACTTTACCCATGGGGCATCTCCTGGTCTGAAGAGGGCTACTTTTGGACTAAAGGGAAACAGTACCCTGGGAGGACCTCGGAGTTCCATGCCTGTGGCATCAGCAGCTTGTACTCTCTCACAGCATTCGCAGTGGGATCTAGAAGGGCAGGAAGTTATGAACATTTCAGTGTAACAAGCATGGACTGATTGTCAGGGGACAGACTCTGAATATCTGGCTCTGCATGGGCTTCTGGGGCTTTCTCATTCACATGAGGCTACAGGGAAGTGGCTGGGACTCCAGTAATGACCCAGAGGGAGTAGTACTCTATCATCACTGCTGGGAAAGGGCTTTAATTTGAGTGTAAGCCGATTTAATGACATGATAATTTCTGGAAGAGTACATATGTTTAGCTCAAAGATATAGAGATCAATACTTAAAAGGTTATAGAAAGAGTATTTAGTTAATACAAGAAATAAGTTTTTGTTGAACCTGAGCAGCAATGGATTCAGTTGGGTTTGAGAGGAATGAGCTCCTGTCACAAGGCAGAAATATGATACATAAGCCCTTCACAAATGTGTTAAGGAAAAGCTGGTGATAGGTGGCACAAATGTTAAATGTGAATCTCCTGTTGGCACCTCTGTGTTTTCACTTGAAACAGCTAACATTGACAAAGAACAAAACAAAACAAACAAACAAAAACTCTATTAAGTCATATTCTGGATCTGACTATCCATGATACCTGCCAAGGCTCCTTACACCCACCACTCCTAAGCAATGTCTATGCCCCCTTGCCTGTCTTCAGCAAGAATTCTTCAAGGTCAGTGTGGTAGTTTGAAAGTAATTGGCCTCCACAAGCTCATAGGGAGTGGCACTATTAGGAGGTGTGGCTTTGTTGGAGTAGATATGGCCTTGTTGGAGAAAATATGTCACTGTGGAGGTGGGCTTTGAGCTCCCATATATGCTTAAACCACACCACAGTGTTCACTTCCTGATGCCTTTGGATCAGGATATAGAATTTTCCAGCACCATGTCTCTGCTTGCATGCCACCATACTCCCAGCTGCTATGCTCCCCTACCATGATGAAAATGAACTAAATCTCTGAAACTGTAAGCTGCCACCTCAAGTAAATGTTTTCCTTTATAAGAGTTGCCATAGTCATGGTATCTCTTCTAACAATAGAAGCCCTAACTAAGACAGAAGTTGGTCGCAGGGACTGGGTAGTGGGATATTGTGATTGTAATGATCTGTCCTGTCTCTTTAAGAGACAAGCCACGCCCCTCTCAGGCTGATCTTCAGCTTCCAGTCTGAGTTCCCTTCTCTTTTTCTTCTCCCTCTCCCCACTTCTCCCTTTCCCCCTTCTGTGTCTCCCTTTTCTCTTCCTCTCTCACTCAAAAGAAAACTCTCACTTTTTCTCTCTCTCTCTGACCCTCTCTCTGCTCTTCTCTCCTTCTCCCTCTTCCTTTTCATAACCCACTGAATAAATATCCAACCTAACTCTGCATGGCATGCCTATCCATGTCTCTGTCTCTTGCCCACTGCTGCAGGTCTCACTGCCCTGGACCAGCCACCACTCGGGGGGCCTTCAGCTGTCCCTGCCTGGGACTGGCTACTCTCAAGGCCCACTGCCTGCCACCACTTAGCCTGCTGCCACTACTTGGGGACCTGCAGCGCTTCTGCTGCCTGCCACCACAGCATTTTTATTAGTCCATTTTTTGGGGGGGGGGGAATAATATGGACCTTAGGAGTTTGGGTTAGGAAAGCAGTGGGATGCTTTAAGCACCACACAATGGGTCATACTAGTAGAAGCATGGAGGACAATGGTGCTAAGAGTTATTTGAACTGTGGGCGCCTGGCTCAAGAGATTTCAGAGGAGAAGAATAGTAATATGTGACCCAGAGATCGTTCTCGTGATATTGAAAAATGTGGCTGCCTTTTGCCTTTGTCCAAAAAAATATGCCCAGACTAAAGTGAAGAAATCTCAGAACAGCCTAGTATCAACTGTCCTGTGGTTATTAGTGGTAACTCTAATGGAGACTTATAATGGAAAGGAGCAAGCCCAGCAGAGTAAGTTACAAAATGTAAACTTTGAGGAGAAAAGGAGCACCAGGAAAAGGTGGAAGTGAAGTGGAAAGGAGCTAAGTCCTGTATTCAAGGAGATAAACAGATTAAGAAATGAAATAAAGGGAGTGGTGCCCTCATACAAGATCCCACCCAGGTAGATTTCCAACTTGTGAAAAAGAACTAAAGGAAAGCTTAGAGACAGGTGTGGTGGGGCACACCTTTAATCCAGCACTCCAAAGGCAGAGGCTGACAGATCTCTGAGTTTGAGGCCAGCCTAGTATATAAAGTGCCAGGACAGCCAAGCTTAGGCAATGAAGGAAACCACTGAAGAACAGAAAGTTGGTGAAGATGTAATTGAACAAGGGGGCTATGCTCCAGCCCCAGAAAGCAGTAGAAGTTGGCAGATTTGGCCATGTGATCCTGGCTTTAGAGTCAATGGTAGAAGAAAGGCCTTATGAAACCTTCCTCTGCAACTAAGGAAAGCTGCTGAGGTCAGATGTCTGTTAGGGATGCCCCTGCATGGAGGCCTGCAGAGGACATTGCATGAACCTGTGAAGGTGAAGGCTGCATTGCCTTGGAGACCCGAGATGTTGGAGATGCCAGAGTCATGGGATACCTGCTGAGGAGAGCTGCTAACAGGGAGTGAAACCAGCCCAAGAGAAAGAAGTGTGTTGTAGTCAACAAAGTTGAATGGAGTTGGAGAACTGAAGAGCATTTTGACATCAGATGAGATGCAGAGTTTGGAGTTTGCCTAGCTGGTTTTTAGTCTTGCATTAGTCTGGTATTTCCTTGCTGTGTTCCCTTCCCTGCATTTTGGAATAATAATTAATATCCTGTGCCATTATATGCTGGAAGTATGTGACATGTTTTTTGGTTTTGATTTTATAGGGGATTACAGTTAAGATTGTATGAATCTCCGAAGAGATTTTGAAATTTGGTCTTTTAAACATTGTTGAGATTGTGATAGAGTATGGGGACTTTTGAACTTAGACTAAATGCATTTTGCATTATGATATTGTTACAAGCTTATTGAGCCAGGGAGAGGAATTTGGTAGTTCAAATATAATTCACTATTAGGAAGTATGTCTTTGTTGGAGTAGGTGAGGCCCTGTTGGAGGAAGTGTGTCATGTGGAGGCAGGTTTTGAGGTCTCATGTATGTTCAAGCTACACCTAGTCTCTCAGTTCACTTCTTGTTGCCTTAGTATCAAGATGTACGATTCTCCAGCACATGTTTGCCTGCATGCTGCCATACTCCCAGCCACCATGCTCCCCACCATGATGATAATGGACCCTGAAACTGAAACCTCTGAAACTGTAAGCTGAAACCTCAGTGAAAAGTTTTCTCTTATAAGAGTTGCCTTGGTTGTGGTATCTCTTCACAGCAATATAAACCTTAGCTACATCAGTCAGTTTCTCTACAGTCTCCCTACCCTGATTCTAGGTACTTTTCTTTTTGGTTTTTCGAGACAGGGTTTCTCTGTGGCTTTGGAGCCTGCGCTGGAACTAGCTCTTGTAGACCAGGCTGGTCTCGAACTCACAGAGATCCGCCTGCCTCTGCCTCCTGAGTGCTGGGATTAAAGGCGTGCGTCACCACCACCCGGCTATGAACCCTGCTTTCTGGATATACGTGCCCACTACTAACTTGTGCTATATTTAGAACTGGGCCAAGTCTGCAGCAGGGAGCTGTATTCCTGTAACTGTCAGGATGTCCCGAATAAAGTCCTCTTGATCTTGCTTCAATTTCTGTTTTTTATTTTTTGGGGTTTTTTGTTGTTTTGTTTTTACCTCAAATTATTTGTTTTACCTTTGTGCTAATTTTTAAAATGTTTTATATATTTCTTAGTTTACCGTGGAGTAAATTTTCACAATATTGTTTTTGGAATGGAACACTATAAATAGAGACTTAGGAACACTAAAGTATACTGATTGGGCTAAAGGGAGACTACCAGTTTCAGGCCTTCTGAATTCAGACTCCTGCTTGGGTACTTGCTAAACTCCTCATTTGTGAAGGTGAAACAGGAATAGGTTGGTAGGATTAAATGGAACAAATGGTATTGATATCATCAGAGGACTGATGTGGAGACGAACACGAGAGAGCAGAGGTGCCCAGTAGGATTAAGGATGCATAAACAGTGTACTATAACATCACTATTGCTTGCAAGCGTCAATATGGACTCTTGAGCTTGCTGGGCCTGGATTTCACTATAACTTCAGCTACTTACCAAGGTGTCTGTAAAAGCTCCTCAGCCTTGATGAATCCACATTTTCTCATCTCTTAAGATGGTTGACATTGTCAATATGACAGGACCAAGAATCCTGAGCAGACGATCCCTGTGTGTCTGTTAGGAGTTTCTAGACTGGGCTACTTTAGGTGGGAGGATCCACCCTCAACATGACAGTGGTGTTCCATGTACTGGGGGGGCTGGACTGAATAAAAAGAAAAAGTGCATTGAGAACAGTTTTCATTTTTACCAGATTCATGACTACATGTACAATGTGGCCAGCAACGTGACCACCTGCCTCATGCTCCTGCATCCCTGCTTTCCCTACCATGACAGACTGTGCCCTCCAAACAAACCCTTACTTCATTGATTTGGGTTTTTTAAAGGTATTTTGTCACAGCAACAAGAAAAGTAACTAATACATCTACTAAGTATTAAGGAATAAAGTCTTTTTTATAGGAGTTTTTGAGATGTAATTATATAATATCATAAAAATCATTAGCCAAGAACTGGAGTTTATGAGATACTCAGCCATACTAATTCCACCCATGACAATATTTGCATTCATTTTTAGATCTAAAGCCAAAATCAAATATTACACTTGGAGACAGCAGAAGACATTGGAATGTGCACAGCTTACGTCGTCATGTTAATGGCATTAGGTGACTCCTGGGCCCTGAGAATCATCTTTGTGAGCTGAAGTAACTCACGAGAGAGGCACTATTGTCAAATCCAGTGAAGAAGGACCACTAGGTTCTGAGAAGTCAGAGTGATCCTACAGCAGTCGTCATGGGGTACAGATGCCCCGCAGGGAGGAAGGCAGAAACTGCTTAGCGTCAGGCAGACAGCTGTCTACTCAGAGAGGAAGCAGCCAGATGCGAGAACCCTGAGAGAAAGGATGGATAAAGACAGTCATAGGACTCTAGCCAAGCATGTTAGGGGTCAGGTCATATGCCAGCCCTAAGCAGGAGTCAGAGAACTTAGGAAATAAAAACAGAGGCCAGTGAAGCAGGGAGAGCCTGGGGTTCAGGGTGTACCTCTCCCGTCTCCTTTCTTTCTCTGATCCTCTTCCCTCCTTCCACCTTTGTGGTTATCTTAGCTGGCCCCAAAGTTTGTTGTTAACACATTTTTGTCTAACTTACACTTTTAACCTCCTGCTCACTGGACTGTCTCTCAAGCTTCTCAGTCACAGCCAATGCTGAGTTCCACATGCTTGTCATCATTCTCACCTGCATCACTTTCTTCCAGGTGCTCCAGCCCAAATCACAGGGAATCCAGACTCCTTGTTTTCACAGACAGCCCAGTACAGTTTTCAGCAGTATCCAGAGTTCCAGCATCTCCCTCCATACTGTGACCACTCTCTTCTTTGAGCTACTTAAACCAAGACCCAGAGCCTACATCCTTTTTCAGAGTTCACCAGATAGACCAGAAACTGTCCAAGTGTGAAAATGGAGATATTCCTACCAATTAACCTCTCTTCACTACACAATTCTTCATTTAATAATAGAAATTGGCATGGTCATATTTTCTGGGTTAAATTCTTCTCATGTTCTTGTTTGTTGTTACTGGAAAGACAGGTGGCTAAGAGGTTTTAAAATGCTAAGAATAGAATAAAGGTCTCTAAAGTCATTTAAAAGAGCCTTTTATGTGCAAAGACAACACAGATTTATATATACTCCAAGAAGAAAGTTAAAACTGGGGTATGAGGAGATGGCATGTTGGTTAAGAGTACTTGCAACCAAACCTGATGACCCAAGCCCATTCCTTAGAACCCATCTGGCAAAAAAAGAGAATCAACTCTTGAAAGTTGTTCTCCAATCTTCACATGTGCATTCACACTTGCACACACACGTGTGCTCAAACACACACATAACATAATAAATGCGAAAATTTAGTATTCTAATAGTGGAAAGTATCAAAATAGACTATTTTAAATGATCACAGAGTTTTCATACCACTTTCAAAATTTGGTGTTTAAAGGAGTCACCTGGATGCTAGGGATTTCAGTTGGGAGCACACTGTGAGCTGGAAGTATAGGAAACCAGGTCTAGGATTCCCTGCTGGTATTGCCTTGCCTTTTCCAAGGATCGCTTTCAGGGCCACTGACCAGTTCCTTGGGTCCTGTCCCTGACTCAGGACAAGAGTCAGACCCAGTTCAGAAGGTGGATAACTCTAAAGTCCAAGGTATTAGGGATTTAAAATTGGAGGGCTCCAGAGGAGAGCCCTACTAAACAAATGAGTAGTTGGTTTCCCATAGTGGCTACTTTCCTTTTCTGGCTCTGGAAGATTCCTATCATCACCTACAATCTCAGAGAAGGTGAAGTTCTTTATTCTTTTTTGCTCTTTTGAGAGTCCCCTGTGGGTCTTCCTCACCTATCTCTTGAGTGTATGTATGCATGGAGTAGATCTATGTGTAATCATGGTGTGGCCTAAGAAAGGTACTCTATCCATTTTTCAACTATTTCCTCGTGGATTTTCACCCAGTAAATAGGAAGTTGAGGAGAGAACATTGTTTTTATTCAAGATACTATTTGGTTGGGAATTATTTATAGACACTATCTCTGAGACTTACTGTTATTAGTTTGTTAAATATGATCCCTGTTTCTGTAGAAATGCTGAATAACAACCACAGTGGCCTCTTCTTCATGATGACCCGAGGTTTCCATCTAAAGGTAATCATGGCTTTATTGGAAGCTCTGGGTTCCTTCTGCGTCTCTGTCCATTGCAATCCCACAGTAAATTGTTGGTGTGGTTCTGAGTCTGCTCATGCCAGAAGGCTATGCTATACCTGGCTCTGGATCGATCAGTCATTTGAGAGCAGCTTGATCAAAACAACAGTCCACATCAAAATCCAGCTCATTTTCTAGGGACTGTGGTAGTATGGTTGTTATTTACCCCCATATGTTCATAGGGAGTGGCACCAACAGGCATGGCTTTGTTGGAGTAGGTGTGGCCTTGGAGGAAGTGTGTCACTATGGGGACAGGCTTTGAGACCTCTTATGCTCAAGCAATGCTCAGTGTTCCTGTTGCCTGCAGATCAAGATGTAGAATTATCAGTTCCTTCTCCAGCATCATGTCTGGCAGCATGCTGCCATGTCCCACCATGATGGTAATGGACCAAACCTCTGAAACTGTAAGTGAGCCACTCCAAGTATATGTTTTCCTCTATAAGAATTGCCGTGGTCATGGTGTCTCTTCATAGCAATAGAAACCCTAACTAAGTCAAGTACCAAAGTTTTGGTCCAGTACCCTCTAGACAGCTACCAGGGTGGTAGAGAAGCCACTAATGTCTTCCAAGTCATTTTGTAGGCAGTCTGTTTCCAGTACTATTCATTCATCCACAGCCCTTAGGAGAATGGACTTTGAAGTCAGATAGATTATTTAGATCCAGCTCCGTTTCTGATGGTGTTAGCCAAGTTTTACTTGCATTTCTGCACCTCAGTTTCTTCATCTGTAAAAAGGAGCTGATAATTGCACCTATGTATAAGGTTGTTGTGAGGATTAAATTTCTAGTAATTTGTGAAGCAATTAAAACAGTGCCCGGCATATAACAACTGTTATGTAAATGTGGTAAAAAATGGTTCCATGGGTACCAGTCAATCTTGTATGCTGGCCAGGTCACGTGCAAAATGTTGCTGCCTAAAAACCAAATCAACAGTTACAGTAATTGTCAAATGAGCAATGCTTTCAGACTGCTTTCTTGGGACAAAGAACTCCAAGATAGCCTATTCTTTCTTCCCAAGTGTTGGATAGTTGGGTGCCTACTGTTAGTGAACTTTAGTCTTAAATTCTCCTTGAGCCATGGATCTCCTGACATGTGCCCAAGTTGAATGAAAGCCAAAAGACTGGGTGCAGAGACTGAGGCAACCAATTACCATTCTGTAAAACAGACTATTAATTGTGAGTGTTTCATCTTTAAAGTTGTATCTCAAATGTTATAAAATACATTAGATACATATAAGTCTCTCTCTTTCTCTTCCCATGAAACACTGTTTACCAGGTCACACTGCAAAAAATAAATTCAAATAAAGGTCTTTGAACTTGAATTAAATCCATGAACCAAATGAACCTCTTTTCTATATAACAATAATAAAAACCCCTATCTAGCCGGGCGGTGGTGGCACACGTCTTTAATCCCAGCACTCGGGAGACAGAGGCAGGCGGATCTCTGTGAGTTCGAGACCAGCCTGGTCTACAAGAGCTAGTTCCAGGATAGGCTCCAAAGCCACAGAGAAACCCTGTCTCGAAAAACAAAAACAAAAACAACAACAACAAAAAACCCTATCTATTTCAACCTTAAATAAACAAATTCATACTAATAGTTTGCATTTTTTTTGGAGACTGAGGCAGGATGACTGTGATTTCAGGGTCAACAATGATACTGTACCAAACACTTGTCCACTTTAATAATCTGATTATTTACCCCTGGGTACAAGGTACCATCTGCAATGACAAAAAAAAAAAAAGATGGCAATGAAGTCAACACCAATGCCAGACTTTGTTTACTTATGTAGTAATATATTGATATGAATACCAAACTTTCTCTCCCCTGGCTCTCTGACAGAGTCCTACGTAGCCTCAAGCTCACTAATTAACTGAGAATGACCTTGAACCTCTGAGCCTGCCGCCTCTAACCTTCCCAGTGTCAGTGTGGTTCTTGTTTTAGGAGGTTCTGGGGAGATAGGAAAGTACTCTGCCAACTGTATTGGACGCCCCAGTTCAGAATTTCTTTGCTCTTTCTCCTCACCTGCCCCCCTCCACTCACTGTTTTGAGACAGTTTCATGGGATCCAGGCAGGTCTTGAATTCTCTACACTGCTGAAGATGACCTTGAACTCTTGATCCTATCAAGTGCTAGGATTACAGATGCAGGGTTGGTGTACAACACATAATTTGATCATAGGGATTAAGAAAGTAAAGTCAGGCAGGCAGTGGTGGCACGTGCCTTAAATCCCAGCACTCAGGAGGCAGAAGCAAGAGGATCTCTGTGAGTTCAAGATCAGCCTGGTCTACAGAGGAAGTTCCAGGACAGCCAGGGACACTCTGTCTTGAAAAAGGGAAAGTCAGAGAGAGAATAACTCAGGCTTGCAGAGCTACCACTCAAACACCCCCAACCCCCGGCCCAGCAAACCAGGCCTTTGGAATTTATGGAATATCCCAAACTTTTCAGGATGTGAAGAGGAGTATTAACCATTGATTTATGGGTGGGTGTTTACTTACCTCATTTGCCTCAAAAATACTTTGGTTCTCTGATGGCTCCACTGCCTGATTTACCCAAAAGATCGTAAGTGAATGAATGCCAATAGTTTCAGGTAATTGTTTGTTACTACCTATAAAATCACAATAGTAGATGTGGCTCTGCTGACTGCCTTAATCCAAATCTTCAGTTTTGAGAAGAGAAATGTTCAATTGAAAGGAGAGGGAACTACATGTTTTCTTGGTAGTTGCCCTACCATCTATCTTTGCAGTTGAGTTTCCTTATGTGAAGCAGGTACTGCCAGTCCCTTGGGCTGGCTTTCTACTCCTCTTTTGAGAAAACAGAGTGATAATGATGATAAGAAAACTAAGGACATGAAAGGGAGGTGTGGTAGACATTAGTTTTAGTGCCAATTTAGCCCAGACAGAGGGTCAAACATTCTGAAGGCTTCTGTGAAGGTATCTGGGATGAGATTAAAATATAGAATACTGGCTGAATAAAGCAGACTGATTTCCATAACCAAGTTAGTCTCCTTGGATCAGCTGAAGAGCTGAAACTGGAAAAAATCGATTTCTCTGTAGATAAGGAATACAGCTGGCAGATGCCCTTTGAACTTGAACTGCAGGTTTTGGATTTACTATTCTGTAGCAATTTTCTTCTAGGCACCTAGGATCCAGGAAGTTCTAAAGAAGGCTTGCAGAGACTTGGGAAATTTTAAAGGTAGGCAACTCCTTCAGATTCAGGAAGTAAATAACCCAGGAGTCTCAGGGAATCTTTGGAAAATGACCAGATACGCAAGAACCCCTCCCCAAAGTTATATAGGCAGTAAAGACGTGTTCAGAAGAGTCGACCTTGGCCGGGCGGTGGTGGTGCATGCCTTTAATCCCAGCACTTGAGAGGCAGAGGCAGGCGGATGGATCTCTGTGAGTTCGAGGCCAGCCTGGTCTACAAGAGCTAGTTCCAGGACAGGTTCCAAAGCTACAGAGAAACCCTGTCTCAAAAAAAAAAAAAAAAAAAAAGTCCATCTTTCAGGATTCATGGCCCATGCAGGGGTGTCTTTTAGGGATATAGCTGCCTTTGAGATATTTCTGCTTCTGTAGGTAACTCCTCACCCAACTTCAGTAAGTAACCACAGTAAATTAAGGGGTTCACCAAGTTAGACTTTGGTGGTATCATTACTTTGCTCTTCTGTTGTCAATTCCCTGTCTGGGGTGGGTGGACATTCACATCTCAGGAACAGTCACGCAACACTTGTCCAGCCTATATAATCTCATGAATCAATCTTCTTCAATCAGTTACTCAAACAAATAAACATTCTACTTACGTCTCTCTCTTTATCTCTCTCCCTCTCTGATGCACACACATTATATATATCTTATTTGTTCTGTTTTACTGAAGAATCCTGGATAATTACAGATTCAGATTTTGGTACCAAAAGGTGGGGTACTGGTTTAACCAGTACTCTGAGGTATAAAAGGCTTTGGATGTGGATCATGGGTAGAGGCTAGAAAAGTTTTGAGTTCCTTCTAACAAATTGCTAGAGCAGTAGTTCTTAACCTTCCTAACTCTGTGACCCTTTAACACAGTTCCTTATGTTGGGGTGATCTGCAACCATAAAATTGTTTTGGTTGCTATTTCATAACTGTAATTTTTCTACTGTTGTGTATTATAATCTAAACATCTGAAAAGCAGGATAGCTGATATGTGACCCCTATAAGAGAGTCAGTCGGCCCTAAAGGGTTGGTGACTCACAGATTGAGAACCAGTGCCCTAAAGCATCTTGAAGAAACTGGTAGTAGGAATAGGGGTGTTACAGGTAATTCCGATAAGGTCTCAGAAAAAAGCAGCACACTATTAGAAAACTGAGCATAAAGTGGCATGGAACTTGGTTGAATTATATTCTCAAGTCTTTGTTGTTTATTCGGCTTCTTTGAGACAGGTTCTCACAATACAGTTCCGGCTGGCCTGGGACCCAGGTTAGCCTTCCTGCCTCAGCCTCCTTAGTGATGTAATTACAGACATGAACACCACACCCAGCTAAAATTCTCAAGCCTTGCAGAAGGCAAATGTTAGTTCATCAACTAGGACACCTAGCAAAAGGTTGAAGGTATGGCTTTGTTTCTCCTTGATGACTGTTGCAAAATGTACGAGGAGAAGATACCTTACAGAATGAACTGTTAAGGAACTTGAAGATTTGGAAATTCTTCACCTATTCCTTGATTGGTCAAATTTTTCATCACTTTGATAAAACAGCTCACACACATGACTTAAGAGAAAGAGATTAGCCAGGTGGTGGTAGCCTACACCTTTAATTCCAGCACTTGGGAGGCAGAGGCAGGAGGATCTCTGTGAGTTCAAGGCCAGCCTGGTCTACCAGAAACTCTGTCTGGAGAAGAGAGAGAGAGATTAATTGTGTCCACAGTGGTGGCCAGGAAGCATAGAGAAAATGGCTATGCCAATGGGGTCTGTCCTCTTCCCACTTATTCTGCTTGGGCCCCAGACTATCATATTGCCTATATTAGAGGACAAATTGTAACCATCACAGGTACACTCAGAGGTGTGCTGTCCTAATTTCAAGATGACTCTCAATCCAGTTAAGCTGGTGACCAAAATTACCCATCACACCATATTCTTCCCAAACTAAAAACTTGGCTGTGAGGGGAATGAATGACTAAACAACAGTGAACATGAACTCTGCTGTCTTCCATTTGGACTAAAGAGAGCAGAACTGTGTTCTAGTTTTCTTTTCTGTTGCTATGTTAAACACGGTGACCAAAAGCAACTCAGAGAGGGAAAGGGTCATTACAACTCACAGGTTACAGCCCGTCACCTGTGAAGCCATGGCAGGAGCATAGTGCAAGAGTTTGAAACAGAAACCATGAAGGAATGTTGTTCACAGGCTTGCTCCTTCTGGTTTGCTCAGCTAGCTTTTCTTACAGCATATGCCCACTTGCCCAGAGATGGCACCACCTAGCTTTTCTTACAGCATATGCCCACTTGCCCAGAGATGGCACCACCTAGCTTTTCTTACAGCATATGCCCACTTGCCCAGAGATGGCACCACCTAGCTTTTCTTACAGCATATGTCCACTTGCCCAGAGATGGCATCACCCACAGTGGGCTGGATCCTCCTACATGAATTATCAGTTTTTTAAAATGCCCCCTAGGCATGCCAACAGATCAATCTGATAGAGGTAATCCCTCAATTGAGGTTCCTTCTTCCTAGGAGTGCCAAGTTGATGAGTAAGATTATCCATCACAAACTCTTCAATCTTTGAGGGTTTTGCAAAACGTAGCAAGAGAGTTAAATAGCTATAAATATGCATTATCCTCTAAGAAAAGGAAAGAAGAACGCTAATGGTGATTCAGATGCTCACACACACAGAGGAAAGCCATGTGGAAATAGGTAGGAGCCAGGAAGGAGCATCACAAGTAACCAAAGCCACCTACACTTTGATCTTTTATTTCCAGATTTAGATTTTTTTGGGGAAAAAACTAATGCCAAGCCCATAGTTATTTTGTTATGACAGCTTGCTTAGCTTCACACAGTGAATGGCATTTGGTGGGGATACAGACCCTTCCATGCCATGAATAGATGGAGCAGGACAGATGTTTAAGAAAGTGGTCCTAGAAGTCATCATGAAATTAGGAATATAGAACGTCCTTGAGATTGGAACAGGATATTGCTGAGCACAGCCAATAGACAGCTGTCTGCCAAGATGAGTTGAGGGGTGGATATTTAAAGTTAAAGAACACTAAACCATGAAGCAAGAATTTATTCTTTGTCCTCACTGTTCAGTGAAGCAGTAAATGTGGGAACAAGACAGAAGTAAGTATGTATGCATGTGTGCGCACATACATTTGTACATACATGGGTAAAGAGGTCAGAGAAAGGCATCAAGTGACCTCTGAAAATAAGATCTCTTTCTGAACCCGGAGCTCATGATTTCAGTGAGGATGACAGCTGGTGAACCCCAGCAATCCTGTCTCTTCCCCTCTTGGTGCTTGGGTTACAGGCCTATATGGGACCACGCCTAGCTTTTCACATAGGTGCTTGGAGTAAGCACTCAACTTCTGTGCTATCTCACCGGGCCCAGAATTCTTGTGTAATAAACAAGTTTATTAGATGATGCAAGTGATATGGGACAAGCAACCATGGGCCACATTTAAAAATCACTCTTCTTGCCCAACTTGACAACAAGTCCTTCAGTGCTCTAGAAATGCTGAAAGCTGGAGACTTCCAGGAGTAGTGATTTAATTCCTTGCTTTGGGAGAGAGGAAAACCAAAACACATAGAAACAGTAGATGGTTCCTCTAAGAGGTGATAATAGCAACAACAGTGCAGCAGTCATCATTATCACCATCCTCCTTCTGTAGTAAGGAGCAAACCAAGTGGTCCATGCATTAGAACAACAATGTCAAATGTGCCTGGAGATGATGCTTTTGAGTAAAAAAGAAAAAGACTGTGAAGTATTTGTATATTTACCCTACTGAAACAGGAGTCAATGTTCAGGTGACATTGGATAGCCACTTAGTTAATGGTTATATGCAAGTCATCTCCTGAGACTAAATTTACCCTAATAGTGCTGTGTGACCAAAGGTAACAGGGGACTGAATTTACCAGGATTATTCATGAATATCCCAGATTTCTGCCATTTCTGAAAGCTGGGTGGTGATGGTAGATACCTTTATCCTGGCACTCAAGAAGCAGAGGCAGGCGGATCTCTGAGTTCAAGATCAGCTTGGTCTACAAGAGCTAGTTCCAGGACAGCTCTGAAGCAACAGAGAAACCCTGTCTTGAAAAAGAAAACAAAACAAAACAGAGTAGATGGCTGGAGAGATAACTCATTAGGTAAGAGCACATACCACTTTTGCAGATGATTGAGTTCAATTTCCAGCAACCACATTAGGTGATTCATAACTGCCTGAAAGTCCAACTCCTGGGTATCTGATGCCCTCTTTAGACCCTGTGGTATGACATGTACATATTCAACACACACATATATGCACAATTAAAAGTAAATTATCAGCTGGACATGGTAGTGTATACCTTTAATCCCAATGCTCAAGAGGCAGAGGCAGGATGATCTCTTTGAGTTTGAGGCCAGCCTGGTTTACACAGCAAGTTCCAGAACAGCCAGGGCTATTCCACAAATACCTGCCTCGAAAAAATAAAAAGAAAGGAAGGAAGAAAGAAAGAGAGAGAAGGAAAGAAAAGAGTAAGCCAAGAAAGCGCCTGAGATATAGAAGAGGCAAGAACCAGACCTAGTGTATTTAGAAAGTATGGGTGACTTACGTGAGGGTTCCTTTCTTCTGTATATCAGGCTAGAGACCACTACCAGGGTTAGAGGGCCCCAAGGTAACTCTCCACAGATGATTCTCACGTGAGTTACTTGCATATAAACTGTTCTCCACAGGCTCATGGGTTGGACACTTGTTTCTATTTGGGAGGTGTTGGAAACCTCAGAAGGTGTGTCTAGCTGGATGAACAGTGAAATGTAACACTGGAGGTTATACCTGGGTTTCAGCCCCAGTTCCTCACTATCTGCTTCCTGCCTGTCATGAGATGACTGGCCATTTCCATACTCTCCCACCACCATGACATTCTGCCTCACCACAAGCCTGGACGTCAGTGGAGCCAAGGACTACAGATGGAAATCTCTGTTACCAAGCGGTAAACTTTCTTCCCTGAAGTTGTTCTTTCAGGTATCTTGGTCACAGCAATTCAAAGGAGCTGACACATGAGCTCCAAGATGTCCCCAGAGATATCACCAGTGCTTGGGTAGATATCAAGAACATTCTGACTCATGCAAAGAAAGGCTTCATTTTTGGATTATTCTGTCTTCCTTGTTTTACTGGGATTTAGAATGGAAAAAAAGGTGCCAGCAACCATTTTCTTTCTCTCCCATGGTCAGTGGGTTCTTATAACTCACTGGGTTCATTGTTGCTTACTATGGACAGGAGGCTGACATTTTCCATGAACAGAGCATGAGTGTTACTCAATGATCAGTGTGTTGGTTTTGGATTACAAGTTGAGATCTGATACCAGCATACAAAATAAGGAAGAAACAGCATTGACAGAGAAGAATAACTTTGGATAATGTTCCAAAAAGAGGTGATCATAAGACCTGTTTGCTCATTATTGCCAAAGGAGGTGGCACTGTACATGGCTTCCTTTTGTCTTCTTGATAACCATGAGCTGACTGGAAAGAAGGGAGCTCTGCCAGTTTAAGGTGAGTTCGGTCCAATGACACTAAAAACATTCTGTTGTCTCAATTGACCCTAACTTCTTTAGAACTTCTGGGCAAGCTAATGCTAAGTGCCTAATCCTATATAAACTTTTGTCCTTAGGGAAATGGATATTTGAACCTGGGAAGGGCAGATTTCTTTAAAGGAGGCACTTCTACTTTGTTCCTCTCCACTCTCATGAAGTGTAATTACCGTCTCTAAGGGTTCATCCACTTCACAATCTCTGACAATAGAGAGCAACGCGAACTCAGTAAGTTTGCCCCAGTGGCAATCAGAGAGCTCCTTGAATACTGTTATGTCTTCATGTACTGACATGCATTTTCTGTCTCTAAGATGTCAATCTGATTCAAGCATCGAGGAAAAACAGGAGTCAAGAGTCCTGCATTGACCCTATCATGCATAGTTAGTGCAGCACCAGCCCTCTTGTCCCCCCACAACCAGATGAATGACAGAACGAGTTTTCCTTGGAGATGCTCCCCATCTGTATTCCACCTATGCATAAGAACACTTCCACATTCTATCATAGGCCAATACTCTCAATTTGATGGTACAGGACAATGAACACAGGTAGAGCCCAAGCAACTCAGGCCTTGGAAGTCATCAGTGTAACTTACACAGCCCTCTCAGCATGATGGATATCCAGGATGGCCTTCAAAGTCTCCAATATTCACTCTGCAGCAAGAATGGAAGGGAGGGGACTTGGGCTGCACCTCTCTCTGCTCCCCAGTAAATTCTACACACTCATACAAAGCACCAGCAATATAGATTCCAAATATAGATGATGGAAGTGTGTGGGAAACACAAAATACACACAGTATGCTTTCAACCATCCAGAGAGCCGTTGATATGAAATGTGAGTCAGAGATAAAGAAAGGGGCATTCAGTATCTCAAGCAGTACCCTTGGTCCTCATAGACACAGGTGTAATAACCATGAAGTAATAGATTAGTATCCATAGTGTCTGAGAGGAATCTTAGTTACACACCTAAATCCTCATCTACTTATTCACACTTCATTCTTTTGAACCAAAAATAGACTATTCAAATTTCCCAAAACAGTACTCTTAGAATAATAGAGAACATTATCTTAAAAATTAGATGTTTATAATTGCAACGATACGGATTTCTTTCCTTGTTTAAAAATGATGGTATACAGAAGTTTTTCATACTGAGGATATATAATATGGATATACAGAGAAAAATCTTCTTGTGGAATCACGGAAATATTTGCAGTGCTTTCTGGTAAGAAGCCCCCAGAACTGCCAGGCAGTGGTGGCACATGCCTTTAATCCCAGCACTGGGGAGACAGAGGCAGGCAGATCTCTGTGAGTTCAAGGTCAGCCTGGTCTACAAAGCTTGTTCTAGGACAGGCTCCAAAGCTACAGAGAAACCCTGTCTTGAAAAGCTAAAAAAAAAAAAAAAAAAAAGCCCCAAAGCCCCCAGAAGTCAGGAGGCTTCAACTGCTCAGTTCTTTCCTCCAGTGTCTGATTCTCTTTCTATTGTCCTATTCTTATCACCTTGTGCTCTAGAGAAAATGCTCATCTAGGCTATTCATCATTTTAAAAATATTGTTTAGTTGGCTTTTTATTTTATTATTCCACATATTTATTTAATTTGGTGTGTGTGTGAATGTGCACACAGGCATGCCGTAGCATATGCATGGAAGTCAGAGGATGACTGGCAGGAGTTGGTTCTCTTCTACCATGTGAGTCTCAGGTATCAGGTTGTCAGGCTTGCAGTGAGTGCCTTTGCCCACTGAGACAGTATCTATGATAGCTAGTCCAGCATTTCAAGCCTGTGCATTGAAAATACCCATATGTGTCCTTGAAACACCCTCATTTTTGCATGTATTATCTATATGTAATGTATTATATATGTGCACATATATTAAATATATTACATATATATGTAATTAGTACTCAGTTGCACTGGTTTCACAGAGGTCTGAAACATCACATATCAATATTTAACTCAGGTAAGATCACTTTCATTTTAAGTTAAGATTTAATTTTTCTATTACTCAGAACTTACAAGAGGAAAGTGAAGGTGGAAGACAGACCTACTGACATCTAGTGAATACAGAACAGATACCGCTGAGCACCTTAGAACACACAGAACAGGGACTGGAGAGACGCTTAATCAGTAAAGGCACTTGCTGCCAAGCCAGATGACCCACACGGTGACCAGAGAAAACCAACTCCCTCGAGTTGTCCTCTGACTTCCATTCAAGTGTCAAGACATATACATTCCTACACACACACATACATACACACACACTTAAATTTAAAATATAATTAAAATAAAAGAAAAAAGAATGCTAAGAACAACTTCCCAAAGAATTTAGTCCCCATGAGTGTTCATGTGTTGCTGTGTGGATCATTTACATACATTTCTAAAACACTATTTATCAAGCACTATTCCAAGCAGTTTGACATATGATCTCAGCTAATTAACAACCGTTTGAGGTATAGATGAATTTCCTGTTACCGCTATACAAATTACAAAAGTAGTGACTTGAAAGAACACAAATGTGTTTTATCTTTTAGTCTTGTAAGTTAGAAGTCCAGGAAGAACCAGGTCTCATTAGGCTAAAATTTTAGGTGTCAACATGGCTGGTTGATTTTGATGGCAATAGGGTCAAATTCTCATCATCTAATCTTTCCATCTGCTAGATGTTTTTGTACTCATTGGCTTATGGCCACTTCCTCAATCTTCAAAGTTAGCAATATTAAATCTCTCGGTCCTTTCTTCCCTGGTCACTTTTTCTAACTATAAATGAAAAATATTTTTCACATGCAGAAAGGCATGTTATTAAATTAAGACTAAATAATCTAGAATGATTTTTTTCATCTCAAAGCCCTGCGATTTTAATTGTATATACAAAGTTCCACTTTTGACATTGACGATGACACAGTCACAGGTCTTGAGGACTGGGATGTATTAGGAGTTATTTTTAACTTTGTAGGGATCATTGTTACCCTCAATTTTATACTGAGAAATTGAAGGTACATCGAAACAATAACTCATCCACTTCTGCACTGCTGATAGGGGTGTGTCGGGGGGGGGTGTTCCAAACCCAGTACTGTAGGCTCCACCAGGGTTCCTTAAAATATCAGCTGAATGAAAGGAAGATAAGCAAAGAAGAATATCTGTGAGCCTAGAATCTTCTGGAGTAGCTCCTGGGTAGAACTCCTCACTCTGAAGCAGCCAACCAGCCCAAGGTAGGGAGTCCAAGAGAGAAGATGAGTGATTTAGGAAATGCTTTCATCTTTGTCCTTAATGTCTCCATCCCCTTGACTGCCTCTTCTGCTTTGATGGTACTTGATGGCAACTTGTACCTCTTCCATCCTCAAAACTCCTGGGTTCTATTATCCTTCGAGGAAACATATTCCTGGTAGGTACTTTAATGGCATAGCTAGAATCATAGTCTTGCAGGCTTATGGGGAAGTGTTGGGAAGTGATGGCCTGAGGCTGGCCTTAAAGATAGACTTCCTGCCAGAAGCTTTAAGGCATGAATTCTAGGAGTGATTGTGTATTAATAGAGGACAGCTTCTTTCTGTGCTCTCGGTCCTTGCTCCTTACTATGTAACAGCGACAATAGAATCCCTACCTTTCTTTTTATCCTGAGAAAGCCTATGTGGCATACAGGGTCATCTTCCAAAGTTCCTGCTCTCAAATTCTGTCAAGACACTGACACCAGGGCAAGGAGCCCATAGCAATGGGGAACTTTATCTATGACTTTGTCCTCTTTTTGGGGGTGGTGGCAGGGTCTCTCTCAGTTTTCCTGATTGTCCTTGAACTTGCTAGGTAGAACAGGCTGGCCCTGATCACTGAGAAATCCTCCTGCCTCTGCCTCCAGACTGCTGGTATTAAAAGTGTGTACCACCACACCAGGATTATAACTTTGTCTCTTGGTGACAGGATGACTGGGTGATATATACGTGGTGGCCACTGGAAAAAGAAGGCATAGAATAAATTATATGAGATTATGTACCAAGCATGCAAACATGTCTAGTTATGATGAGTAAGGTTAATAAACACACCAGAAATAGGTAGCAATAAAATTACCCTTGCTTATTCACATTGTATCATTCCTTTATAGCTTTTTCCTAGCCACCATCATCTTTCTGTTGTTACAAAGTACAAACAATACTGTGATTCAACTGCCCCCTTGACTTCAAGGAATGAAACTAAAATAGGGAAGGTACCACACAGCAATTGCTATTTTGCATATGGTCAGTACAAGGCAGGGCATAAAATATAATATATACCCTAGCACGAGAGGAGCAGAGTAAAGAGGACAGCATTTTTCCTTGATTGTGGGGAGAGGAGGAAGTGTTGAGAGATGACTCAGACTTCTCACTGACAGACAGGGAACTTCCTTTGCACATTCTAAGGAGGGTGTGGGAAGGGCAGGTGCTAACTGTACAGAACAGGGTGCACCCAGTAGAAGTCATGAAGAAAGAGAGTAACAGGGGTCGTATCATGGCTGTGCTGTGGGATAAGACTTTAACTTATCGGTGATGTGAACTGTGAAAGGGTCAGAGAGAGACAACCATATTTGTTATGAGTGAATTCTGGGTGGGAAGGGAGAGTGGGATTAGGGGAAGGTTAAATCCTGGTTAGAAATAATGAGTCTTTGAACAGCACTGTGCCATCAAAATGAAACTCAGGCCAGAATCTTAAATGATCTGGCAAACACACATATACATATATGTATGTGTATGTTTCTCACACTGGAACATTATTGGAGAGAAAATAAGACATCCTACAAGTTATTTTTATGTCGAATGTATACACACACAAATATACACACACACAAAACTTGTATGTATATATAGAGAGATAGATATATAAACCTACTATAAGTACATATTATTTTTACTGAATAGCTATTAACATATTAGATATTTAGGCATCAGCAAATATACCATATCTTAGTTTAGTTATGTAGGGTCCAGATGTGGGAAAGTGCAGAGCTTTTGGTGTAGGGTCTTCATTCTGAGGCCCAAATATAATCTTACAAGGGATATTTTAATGTAGAAAATGTTAATATGCGTACATGGTAGGAACTTACTAAATACCCAGTTGTCTTAGTTAGGCTAGGAACTCTTTGGATTCTCAGAAACTATTCACTGACTGGCTAGGCTGGTAAATCCACAAGCAGGAAAGGTCAGCCACACTGTCGGAGGAGGGAGTTTCTGGCTTATCTAAGGTCCCCCACCCACTTCACTACATAGAAAGGCATTTGTGCCTGATGTGACAGAATTCCTTGCCACTTAATTGGAGTCACTCTGGTAAGAAACCAGCAAGGTCCTTCTCTTCAATAACCTGGTGCACCACCATTAGAGCTGTTACTCGTGCTTCTGCTAGTAAGCCCCACTCAGAGGAAGATGAGGACCAGGAAACAGAACATTCTAGGGCCTGTGAGTAGCAGGAAGGGGCAAGAAACATCCTGATGTGGCATGGAGAACTAGGCTGCAGGGACGGCATAGAAAGCTTTGAGAGTCTACTCAAACACTGGCGTCTTCTTGCTCTGAGAAAGCTGCCGGTCTCAGAGTCTGGATTTCTCAGCATCAACAACAAATAAAACCACAGAAATTCCTGGTACTTGTCAGACATATGAAAGTTTCTCAGGTGATGGATACTTTAATAGTTGGGCTTTCTGGCAGAGTAATGCTAACATGCAAAGGTGATAACACTAGCACCTCACAGACAGAATGTTCTAGAACAGATACTTAAGAACTCTCTCAGCTGGATTTCTTTTTTTAAAAAATATTTATTTATTTATTTATTATACAATATTCTGTGTGTATGCCTGCAGGCCAGAAGAGGGCCCCAGACCCCATTACAGATGGTTGTGAGCCACCATGTGGTTGCTGGGAATTGAACTCAGGACCTTTAGAAGAGCAGGCAATACTCTTGACCTCTGAGCCATCTCTCCAGCCCCTCTCAGCTGGATTTCTAGGTGACCAGTGAGGCTCTGACAAAAAATTCAAGACACCATATAGTGAGGGGGCTCCCTGCAGGTGTAGAAAGAAGGGAAATGAATCACAAAAAAAAAAGTGAGAATAAAAACTTGTTTCAAATTGACTTTGTCAACCTGGATCAAATTTAGGGAGTCTAATACAAGGTGGTTTACTGCATATTTAAACCCAGTATAACTTGGGAAAAAATTCACAGTACAACACAATCTCTGGCATACAAGAAAGCACAACTACATTAAAATTCAACTCAAGAGTACATGTCAGTTTTTCCAAAAAGTTGGGTTCTGGAGATAGGCCACCTGAATTAGCTTAAGGGTCCAGGGAAGGATCTGGCATGGTCTTGGCCATACAGATAGTGCAGAGGTCATTTGGGCTTAGCCACCCTTGGTCCTGGTTGTGGGAGCTCGGGGGAGCCCTTGACTGTACAGGTAATGTGAGGGTCATTTAGATTATTAGCTACCACTAGTCCTGGTTGTAGGAGCTTGATATGGCCTGGCCCAATAGATAACACAGATCACCAGGCTATTAATCACTTCTAATTCCCAGTTTTCTGGATGGAAAAGCAGGTTATATGTCCAATCCTTTGAGAGGACAATCCTGTGTGCTTAATATTCCTGGTTTCCCTGGAGATCTGTGGGTGAAAGGCATCTTTGTGCTCCCAACAAAGTAGAACTTAGAAGTATTGATGACCAGTTGGGCAACTGACTAGCATAAGATTTATATGAGCATTCTTGATGACTCTGAAGAAGGGTCTTCCTACCTTCTCTGATGTTTTCAAAAACTGCAAATATGTGGGGTGAATTTCCATGGTGACAGTTTTAATGCTTTCAGCAATACTCATCTTGGAATTACCTAATCCAGCAGATTATCAAGCATTGAAGAATGTAGGGAAGAGGTAGATTTCCATAGTCTTCAC
Source organism: Dicrostonyx torquatus (assembly GCA_028555095.1). NCBI lineage: Eukaryota > Metazoa > Chordata > Mammalia > Rodentia > Cricetidae > Dicrostonyx > Dicrostonyx torquatus. The sequence goes on from JAQHUG010000030.1 coordinate 7,751,926, forward strand.
AGCAGTTGCCAAACCTCGCAAGAATGGCTACTTACTGGCACACCCAGCAGGAGACTTGAGCTTCACAGGAATTACCTGTCATTGCTTGTCTCCTACCTCCCTCCATTAACTAGTTGCACTTATTGCTCAGAGGGCACATGGCATTGGCAATAAAAACTCCTCTTGCTTTAATTGTTGGTGAAAATTAAAAGTCCCCCTCTCCCCAACCCAGGAACAAGAACTCTGTAGTCTGCCCTACTGCAGGGTCAATCAAGGAGAGATGGACCACCAGCCAATCCCAGTAATTACTCAATTCCTAAGAACTTCATAAAAACCAGTTGATACTTAACAGCTTTCATTATAAGGAAGAATCTCCCTCAGACAGTGTCTTCTGCTCCTTTTCCTTTTGTGTTTAACCCTTCCATATTTCTCAGACAACAGATAAAAGCCGGCACATGTGCATAGAATTTATTATTAGTTTTTCCGTAGAAAGATAAATACTGGGGACTGAGGATATAACTTAATTGGAAGAATGCTTGTCTAAGACAGAGAAGGCCCTGGTATCAGTTCATAGATCCAGATAAACCCGGTGTGGAGGCTCACCTGTAATGTCAGCACTCTAGAGGTAGAAATGCAAAGTCATCCTCAGTTACATAGGATGTTCAAGGCTATATAGTTTGAGGCTGGCCTGAGCTCCAAGGGACCTGTGTCCAAAAAAAGCTTTTAACGTGGTACTTCAACAAGCAGAGAGAATACATGTACATGCATGCACACACATACACATACACACCCATGGTCTCACTGTGCAGCCCTGGCTGTCTTGTAACTTGCTACGTAGACCAAGCTGGCCTCAAACTTAGTAAAGTCTATCTGCCTCTGTCTACCAATAGCAGGGATTAAAGGTGTGTGCTACCACATGCAGACACAAAGAATATCTTGATGTCAGGAGCCAGGGTGAGGCTCATGTAGTCTTCCACTGGTGTCTGAATCCTTTTGAGGATGTTCCCAACTTGGAAACTGATGCTTAAACTGGGTCAGTTAAACCAAAAGGTGAGTGGCAGATATCACAACACTCAAAAGAAGCGGCAGCCTGGGCACACTGCTTTAAATAAAGCCTGGGTCTAGAAGTTGTCCTTGCTCCTGGAGGAAGTAGACTATAAAATATGTTGCTACACCATGAACAGAATGCAGATTATGGGATTTTTTAAGTGCTTGCGTTAGAGAAATCTGGACAAAATACATGTGGAGAAAGGTGAGATTGCTTTCTGTAATAAGGAGTTAGTACTTCGTAATGCTTATTGGGAGGAAGAGAAGCTGCTCCAAAGCTCTGTTAATACAACCTACAGCTGAAATGTGTCCTAAACCGTTGTCCCCAGAGTCTTCTCCACAGTTCAGTAAGAGCTGTTGAAAAGTTCCTGCTCCAGAAAAGAATAGGTGACATTTGGCACCGGCCTTGAAAATCATAATGTGAAGGAGGAAAATGAGAGATTAGAACTGAGCTGTAATGCTGGGATTTGATACTTAATGAAATAATTTTGTGCATCAAGGAACTATGTGAGTGCTTCACATAGTTTGTTTATTACTGTAATTTCAGCAACAGAAACAAGTTTCAAGTGAGGAAGGCAATCTAAATACAAGAAAACTGAAGTTCAGAGGGAGTAAGTCACATAACAGCCAGTTTGCCACAAATACTGTGCAGATGATCAGAGGCATAAGTCATTGGCCAAGGGGCCACATAAAGCTTAAGAACTGTGTACACTCAGGGAAAGTGATTTTATTTGTTTGTTATCTACAAGTCCCCAAGAGGGTTGGAAAAGATGTGAAGGAATAAGCTTGTCCTCTTGTCAGACATAGTCTGCTGTTTTTGTTATTTTCTCAAAGGGGTCAGTGATTCAGAAGGTGGTAACATCCAGGGGTGGGGAAAATGGCTCAGTGGGCAATAACTCATACTGAACAAGCATGAGGACCTGAGTCAGATCTTCAGGACTGTTGTAAAAAACAAGATGTGGCCATGCGTACCTGTATGCCCAGTGCTGTGGGAGCTGAGACAAGAGGATCACTGGGTCTTGATGTCCAGCCAGTCTATCTGAAATGGCAAGCTCTGGATTCAGTGAGAGAACTGTTCTCAAGAGAAGGAAGAAGAAAGAAAGTAGGACACCCATGGGTCCTCTGGCCTCTGTACTTGTACACAGGTGTACAAACCTGGTCATACACATACACTGTGGAGGCAGAGATCCAGAGATAGACAGAGACAATGAAACAGACAGAGACAGAGATTGATTAACATATATAAGATCCAAAAAAAGAGCTGGATGTAGTGATATGCCTTTTAGTCCTAGATATTTGGGATGTTGAAGCAGGAGGATTGACTGAACCAGAAGTTGGAAGCTAGCTTAGGCAACAGTATAGCAAAGCCCCAGCTAAAGGGAAAAAAGGAAAGAAAAACTGGGAGATAGTCAAATAAGTTAAAAGTCAAAAAAGTCAAGGAGAGACAACTCCAACTAGTCATTGCGTCAGTTAGCAGACTGAGAAAGAGATCCTTAGTAACTTCATGAATCGGTCTTTTTCTCTTTAAGACTCTTCAAGCCCTAGTTGTTGAGAATACTAAATACTCTTGAGTCCACAATGCATATCATATCAATGAATACCTAAGTGTCAAAGGCAAACAAAATGGCTGGATAAAACAAGGACACAAGCACTCATAGTCCTTCCTTCTTTATTTCCCTCTGTGGTCAAGAGCAATGTCCTTGGCATCAAAACATTCGCCTCTTTCTGATGTTTTGTTTCAGAGAATCACTTCTCTGCTATAGAGAGCATTTTCTGTAGAGATTGTCAAGTGGACCACTGAGAGCTTCTCTGTTATTGCTGTCAGATTTGCTCCTTGAGCTGTCAGTAACCACCCACTGTGGTGCTCATGTTACACAAGGAGGTTGTTCACCGCTGACAACAGCAGGAGCTCCATGGGTGGAAGTCAAAGGGCAAATGCCTGGTGGATTGATCATTCATTTACTCCATTGAGGGCCTCTTCCTTTCTCACAGATGTCAGGAGAAACATCCAGACTTCAGAAATTCCTGGGCTTCAGTGTACATATATGTATCTAAGTATATATCTACACCTAGATCTATGTATGACATAAAAACAGAAAGATGGTAGGAAAGAGATAAGCAGGAGGGGCAAAATATAAGATAAACAAGAGAGTGGGCTACAAATATGGGTAAAGATATGATAATTTACATTATGGCAATGCCATAATGAAATATATTATTAAAGAAATCTTTTTAGGGATTTAAATTTTTTTTTTAGGGATTGAGTTTGCTTCCCACACCTATTTAAAAAATGCTGTACATGGTGGTGTGTGCTGGTAATCCCAGTGCTTGGGACATGATGGCAAGGTAATTCCTGGNATTCTCTTTCCTGAAAATCCTGCCCAGCTATCGGCCAATCAGCTTTTTATAAACAATGAAAGCAACACATTATCACAGTGTACAGGATTATTCCACAGCAAGGATCACTGGGCTTGCTGGCTCACAGACTTGCTCCAGGTTCAGGGAGAGGCCTTGTCTCACATGAATAATGTGGAGAGTGATAGAACCAGACACCCAATATTCCCCTCTGGCCTCTGCATATAGGCACACGTGCCTCCCTACATGGGCATATACCACACACATACACACAAATGTATAAGTGGTTATCTTATCATCTCCCTCACAGGCACCATGTGCTTTAACCATTAACTACAAAATAGATACTTAAAAAAAATTTAAAAATCAAACCTCAGTGTTACATAGTTCTCCAGGGGCCCCAACCTGCTTTCCAAACATCCCTAATCTATAACTTATCATTGGCCATGTCATCTCCTCTCACTTGATATGCCCTCTTTGCTGTTTGAACTCCAATTATGTTTCAAGGTGTGGATGGAATCCTGCTTCTTCACTGAAACCTTCCTGACTTCACCGGATACTCCATGAATTTTTTTTATTATTATGTATACCGTATTCTCAGTACTCTGTCTGCATGTGTGAGACTCCATGAATTTAACAGAGCACATCCACCAGGATTTCTCAGTTTTCCCTAGCATGAGACTACACTCACGCATTCCATACACAGCCGTGGGCTTCCAGAAAAGATGGGATGACTAAACTAACTGCGTGTGGGTGTAGTAACTCTTCCCCACTTCTAGTCAGGAAGATAAATCATTGGGTGGCATCCCAGGGAGTCTTCAAAAAAGAGAATAACTCTGATGAAATTGAGGACTTTACAATCAGTAAACAACAAATCTCACAATGTCACAGCTTGGAGCTGGAGAACTTCTGGTTGATATGTGTAGTCTGGTCTGCAGTGAATAGGCGGTTCTCGTGGGATTGCGTCAAGACAGCCCTAAGGTTAAGCTTTCAGTTTCATTTTTTTTTTTTTTGGACTAAAAAATTTCCTCATAGTCAGTGTAGTAAAAATTAGCTAGGTCTTAGGACAGCTCACACCAACATTCTGCTAAGGTTGCAACTGCACTAAAGTACAAGAGCACCTTTGTATACTACGTGGCAGAACTTAAGAATCCTTATAGTACTAGACAGACACTGAAGAGAACAAAGGTGTGTGTCCATGAGCATATGTGTGCACTTTTGTGAATGAGGAATTCAGGAAGAGAAAACAGCCTTCATGGAGGGAATGCAGGAGTCTCTTATGGGGAGAAAATCAGGACAGATGGAAGGAATGGGGGTACCAGTGGAGGTGTGACTGTATTCAAACAGAGGGCACTAACTTAGATTGTTTGCCGTTCAATTTGGGTCTAATTGTTAAAACTAAAAGTCCCAGAACTGAATCAGGTGTTAGATATTAAATTTCACTTAATGTTTTACATATGGTGTGTTTCTGCACATTACAGCTGCCGATGCACATCAGCTAACTGGTAGCTCATCATTATCATCATTAAACCCTGGGGATGCATTTCATATTTATGTGTATATTTACAGACATGATTTTTAGTTCAAGTTATTTTGGAACTTATGGTCTTCTTGCCTCAACTACCCAAATCCTGGGGTCACAGATGCATCTCATATTTAAAAAAGACAAATACAAAAAAAATACAAAAAAAAAAAGACAAATACTATTTTATGTGTGTAGCTAATGTTTTAAGTTTTGTGGTTACTAATCAATAAAAATGTAAAACAAGGTTCATTTCATTCTGGACACATTCTGTTTGCTCATTAAATGATGGGAGATGGTATTTGAGCAGTGTCATGATAAACAGTATGAAGTATTTGAGCAAACAGGATCCCTAACACTTTGATATGTTGTGTATTAGTTCCCTAGGGCTTGTGTAATGAAGTTCCAAATTGTAAAAGTTTAAACATCAGAAACTTTCTTCCCATTTTAGAGGTCTGGATGCCTAATATCATCAGTGAGTCCTCTTAAGGCTCCAGGAGAGGACCCTCTTCCACTTCTTCCCCATCTTCTGTTTGCCTGTAATCCCTGGTAGTCCTCGACTTCGATATATGTCAAAGTCACAGATGACATATGTCAGTCATGGTGCTGACATTTTCCTGTATATCTCACATCTTCTTCCCTCCATTTTTCTAGTGAAATTTCTGCTTGAAAAAAAACTTTTAAAATTACATTTAGTCTGGGAAAAGATCTTCACTAACCCCACATCAGACAGAGGG
>JAQHUG010000030.1:7770793-7782762 GCA_028555095.1 Dicrostonyx torquatus
AAAAGAAAGAAAGAAAAGCGGAAATTAAACGCTCTCGATTTTCAGACATGCTTAATTTGACAGATCTGCAATCATGTAGATCATGTAGTGTAGAAATTCCGCTTCTGACTGAAATGTCTGATTTGGACAGAAAAAGAAACCAGGCTGAAAGAAACCCCTATCATCAAAGTAGTCCATAGGAAGGCTGTAAAGGAAAAGAGACACCGAAGAGGAAGAACCTTGAGGAGTTAGGGAGAGACAACAGGAAGGCAAGTTAGCAAATCACACTGGATTCTAGACACTAAGTACCGGAATGATGGATGTCTCAGGAATAGAGGGGAGGGTTTGAAGAAAATGGTGATACCTGAGAAAGGGTTATACAGTTAAGACAATCAGGGGGCAAGAATTAGATGGATTGAGCCAGGGAGGATTCCAAGCATCCAAAGAAATGGGTGGCTTAAACTGACAGGGAAAACGAAGGAGAGAAGGCTGGCTCCGATCCACTGTGGGTATCTACGGGTTCGACTCTGTGTCTGTCTTGAGCCGGGTCTCACTCAGGGTAGCAGTGCTGGGCAGGGTTTCTTCACTGGCCCTGGCAGGGTGAAGGCCGCACGTCTGCTAACCGCGAGGCGGCAAGGTCAGGAAAGGGAGGTCGGGCCACCCGGAAGGATACAGTTTCTACCACCAACAGAGGCCCCCTGTCAACATTATTTACTCAAATAAATAACTTCTTACAGACCCAGGAGACAGCACGTGTAATGCAGGTGCCCAGCGCCGCGTCTTTCCGCTACTGTCACTTGCCCTGACCGCGGCGTCCCCCGAGGCTAAGCCCCGAAGCCTGCTTTAGTGAAAGTGTTTCCAAAGACCTCCGAGGGGGCCAGTCTGGAGGCCCATCCTTCACCTGCAAAGATTTAGCTCCCCCGCATTTCTCAAATCCGGCGGAAGCTCGGCTCACCTGGCCCCGTCCTCTCTTGGCGATGGGCCTCCCAGCCGAGCGGGGGCACTGTCGGGACGAGGAGCGCGCCTTGGAGAATGCACGCCGCCCCGTATTCAGGAAGTGACGCAACGTTTGGGCCCGGTAGCTAAACTTCTGTCACTCATAATGCCGGTAGTCCCGCCCACCCCTGACAACGGAAGTCCGGTCCGCTGATTCTCCACGTTTCCTCGTGCTTTCCACCGCCGGCATGGCGCACTACAACTTCAAGAAGATTACGGTGGTGCCTTCTGCCAAGGTAGGGGTGACAGAGGTCGTTCCCGCTTATCTCCCTCTTTCCCGACAAGTGACCAGGAACGGTCCAGGCCTGTATCCCCGAGGCTGGGAGAGGCGGACACCGTAGATCCACTCGGTCCCAAGTGCAAGTGCCGGTTTACTTTATCTTGGCGATCCTCAGAGATGAGGCCCAGTCTCCGAATTCAATACCCTCTCCTCCTGATCGTTGGTCCCCCAAACCTAGAGTCCCTCCAAGACCCCAGGACCCTTCCTGAGCCTGTGATTCTTGTATGGCCTGCCGATGTGACAAAGTGTCTGGGTGGTGGCCACAGGGAGGGACAAGGCAGGAAGCCTGAGGTCTTCGTGGTGAGCATCGAGCGACCCCTGCTTTAGGATCCTAAGTTCAGCGTAGTATGACGACCCTTTAAGTAAAACTTCATTCATTGCTGTCACAGTCTACAAGTTTGTAGGCAGTTGTCATTTGCGTTTGGGCTTGGAAAATGCAGGTAGTTTTAAGTATCCCAAGGTAAACGTAGCCAGGCCAAATTTGTGTAACTTAGCAATATACATTCCTTAAAGGCTTAAAGTTTTGAATATTAGCTAGGCTAAAGAAACTCCGGGGATACACGTGTTTCTTTGAAAGCCACGGGCATTGAGTTGCAGGATCAATTCAGAGAAGGAACTGCTGTCATTGTCATCACATTTACAGCTGTGTGGGTATTTTCAGTGTCCCCCTTTCTGAATGAGCGTGTTTTGAAAAGTTTTTTGTAATGAATTAGTGTCTTCTTGGTGGTGCATACCTTTAATCCCAGCACTAGGGAAACAGAGGCAGGTGGATTTTGTTTTGTTTTGTTTTTCGAGACAGGGTTTCTCTGTAGCTTTGGAGCCTGTCCTGGAACTAGCTCTTGTAGACCAGGCTGGCCTCGAATTCACAGAGATCTGCCTGCCTCTGCCTCCCGAGTGCTGGGATTAAAGGTGTGCGCCACCACCGCTGGGCGAGGCAGGTGGATTTAAGGAGACCCAGTATCAAAAAGACAAAAACCATGTTTTTCATTAGTGACATACAGAGTTGTTTTCATTACATGTCTCTGTTATTTCTCCTTCTTTGTCTTTCTGGTATGATCATTCTGCTACACATCTCACTAGTTTTTAATATTTGAAAAGAAACCATATGTCGGAATCACATCTTGTGTTTCAGTTTTCATGATTGCCCCGACCACCTCTCGAGTGCATATTGAAGGAGTTTGTACACGTTTTGTGTCTCACTTGAAATAGAAGTCATTGGATCAAATGAACTTTATTAGTATAGTTGACTGAGTAACAATTTTTTAAAACATTTTAGTAGAGCATGTATCATTATTGCCCTAAATGAGGTCTGTTTCTTGAAAACAAATGAGTTTGCATATGTGTAGTTGAATGATGGTAATCCTTTGGTGGTTGGAAATAAAAATTCAGTCTGAAGAGTACGGGATACTTTTGTCAACAGTATATGCTAGGTGCTGTCTGCATAGGTATGCATAAGATAAAATAATATGCTTAAGAACATTTCCTGAAGTTATAGATAAATGCATTTCTACCCACAGTATGATGGAGAAATGTATGACATAATGCAATTGCATTCTGTGTTTGTGAGTTCCAAATCCATATTCAACCAACTGCAGATCAAAAACACTATTTGAAAATTGTATCTATGTTTAATGTACATAGACTTTGTTCCTCTTTTCTTTTTCTCTCTCTCCGTCTCTCTTCTCCCCTCTCTTTCTCTCCTCTTCCCCCCTCCCCCCCTCTCTCTTTCTTTTAGGTGTAGTCTTACTATGCTGCCCTGCCTGGCCTGGAATTGAGAAATCTGCCACCTTCTGCCTCCAGAGTGTTGGGATTCAAGGCATGAGCTACCATGCAAAGGCCTGGCGCACAGACTTTTAAAAACATTCTGTAAATCAGTGTTACAGCTATGTGAAGTATATGACAGGTGTATATGGACTCTTCTACACAAGAACTCTGCCATTTTCTATAATGAACTCAAATATCTGTTTTGTTGGAGATGGGGGAGGAACCTTGAGTGCAAACTCCCCATAAATACTAAGGATTTAGGGTGGTATAAGGATGTAGTGATAATGGGCCAGCCTGGGGAATTGTTTCAGTAGGCATCTTTTGAACCGTCTCTCTAAGGCTGTGAGGAGCATGGACGGGAGCAGAGTGGAGGAGCGGCAGTCTGTGCATCCATGTTCTTTACAGGCTGTGTTATGATTGCCTGTTTGCTTGTGTTTTCTATCACTGGATCCTGTTGTTTTATTCGCTGTTTTATTTTCAACCTTGTATTAATTTTATCCTTTTTACAGGTAATGGTCAGTATTCCTGAATTAATGAAAGTGTTCAAGGGAAAGTAAGATAGCTTTATATTTATATAAGTGACAGAGGAGCCATGAGGACAGGGAGGCTGGCTCTCCTCCCACTCCTATTGAGGAATAAATACAAAATCTCAAATTCTCTACTAGGAAATTTTACATATGAGCTTTAATTTTTTATTTTATATCCCCTTAAAATTAAAGTCACAAAGTCCTTGAAATTGACTTTTTTCCCATAATTGTTATGATTTATTCTTATATATGAGTTTTCTTAGGAATTTGAAAGTTAAAATAACATTTTAAAAAAGCATGGAGTGGGCTGGAGAGATGGCTCAGAGGTTAAGAGCACTGACTGCTCTTCCAGGGGTCCTGAGTTCAATTCCCAGCAGCCTCATGGTTACTCACCACCACCTGTAATGAGATCTGGCACCCTCTTCTGGCCTGCGGGCATACATACAGACAGAACACTGTATACATAATAAATATTTTTAAAAAGGCATGGAGTAAAATATATCTCAGTAATCATGGCCCCCTTTCCATTTTTATTAGAGGGGCAAGAGGAGACGGGCCTCTTCCATCAGTTGGGAGTATCCCCAGGATTTCTAGCCATTCCAAGTGAGGGTCTGGGGTGTGACTGGACACATCAGTTGTGTTCCCATTATCTGGAACAGGTGCTGGGGAGTTGTCAGGTGTGACCTGGTTGATCATGGTGGCACACTTGGTGTAGGGTCTGAGTGAGGGCATAATTAAAACAAGCATTTTGACACCACTTAAATCGACCCTTTCGTTCAGACTTTTTTTTTTTTTTTTTTTTTTTTTGGTGTTTTGGTTTTTTTGAGACAGTGTTTCTCTGAAGCTTTGGAGCCTGTCCTGGAACTAGCTCTTGTGGACCAGGCTGGCCTCGAACTCACGAAGATCCACCTCCTTCTCTGCCTTCCGAGTGCTGGGATTAAAGGCGTGCCCCACCACCACCCAGCCTCAAGCATTTTTTAATAACTAAAATGTATTTTATTTACATAAGTTTTTTTTTTAATCATCAAAATGTGTTTTATTTAGTGTTTCTTTGTTTGTTTAAACACTCAGGCATTCTTGAGGAATGGAGAGTCTCTCAACCATCTTGGTTTTGGTGGCAGCTAACAAGTTTTCTTAAAGGCCTGAAACTATGAAGATGGGCCAAGTTGTATATAAAACAATTGAGTTAGAAAAAGTAAATTTTGTAGTTTAAAACATGTAGTGCCAGATTAATGTTTTAAGACAGCAATAAGCAAATGCATAGAAAGTACATATTTGGATTGTATATTAATTATTTTCTTTAATCATAGGACTTTATTGACCTGACATTATCCAAGACTCAACGAAAGACTCCAACCGTTATTCATAAGCATTATCAAATTCATCGAATTCGACATTTTTATATGAGAAAAGTCAAATTTACTCAACAGAATTACCATGACAGACTGTCACAGATTTTGACAGATTTCCCCAAATTGGATGTAAGTGACATGTATATAAATATAATATAAATATAAGCCTTCAGGGAATCAGTGTTTAGCTATCTTGATGTATTCATTTGTCAGAGAAGAAATAATTGATTTGTCAATTACATGGTAATTCAGGGACAAAGCTAGTTTTGGAATCCAGGTTTTTTGAATCTTTAGTTTTCTTCCCAAACCCCATCTCAGTAGTCCCAACGCTGTCTGTCCAGGCTTTCTTTGGAGTGTCTGGGCTTGCCAGTGCCAGTGTTAGCTTAGATGAAAGCTGTTGATTGCATATTCTGAAGCCCAGGATTTTTGGGTGGCCTGTGGCTTGTCCAAACTTCACCCTTCCCTGTTCTGAGGCCTCCTTTCTTTTAGGTTCAGCAGAGTTAGTGGCCAAAGGTGCCCCAATTTGTGAGCTTGTTACTTTGTGGATGATGGCAGCTTCCTTTGCTGAGCAGGGGCAGCAGAGAGCTGCAGACAAAGCTGAACCACAGTTGACGGCTGTCACCTGTTCACTTCAGAAGTGGAAGGGCAGGCCCTGTTCGTTTCTTGGGAAAGAACCTGAGGGTTACAAAAAAGAATGAGATGATCTAAAGTGACTTGATATTAGGAAATACTCCACTTTAGTAGACAGTGTATTTTAAAGTAGTTAATCAAATTTTCGTGGTTATTTTTGCATTTCTTTTTATTAGTTTTTATATATGAGAGGTGGGAGCACTCGACTGCTGCCTGTTCTGTTACTACTGCCTAGTAACAATCCTACCTACTACTCGAAATTGTTCTCAGGTGGACACAGTTTTCAGAACTGTAAATCATTAAAGACATTTTTATGCCAAGCACAGTTCCAAGCAGTAGGGATAGAACAGTAAAAGGCCCTATCCTCAGCTGAGCTTGGTGTTGCAGTAGGTAGAAGATCTTGAGTTCTTCACAGCCTAGGATGCATAATGCTACCGTCAAAAACAAACATAAAATATAGAATAAAACATTTTTTATTCTTATTTGTTTTTCCTGTGAATCTGTTTGAAAAGCAAGTTAAAAAAATTATTAGTCTTTAGAGACAGAGGTTGGCGGATCTCTGTGAGTTTTAGGTCAGTCTGGTCTACATAGTAAATTCCAGGCCAGCCACAGCTAATAAAGACATTGTCTCAGAACAAACAAAAATCGATAATCAAATTAATGTCCCCATTCTAGTGAGTGGAGCTCACAAACATAAAAATATATAGCATGTCATATCAAAGAAAAAAACTGAATTAGAAAAGAAGGTGTCTGCATGGAGACTGAGGGATTGAAGAGAGCAAATGCTGTAGGCAGAGTGAGCGTCAGGTGCAGGAAGTGATGATCAGCAGTTGGAAAGTTATTAGTGAACTTGAGTTCATAAAATTCTGGTGCAGCGTGCTCAAGTAGAAAGAAAAGGTGAGATGTCTCCTGTACTGGCAGCACTAACAGTTCCCTAGGTGTATGTGTGTTGTCCTGAGTGGTTCTGACGCTCTTTGGGTGGAGGTTGGGGTGATTGCAAGTGATTGCTGCAGCTCCTTCCCTGGGGCTGCTTCCGGTTCCTTAGAGGAGTAATTTGACAGGGTTATTGGCGAGGCGAGAGGTCTGGGGATCAGAGCTGACAGAGGAAAGGGAGATTATTCTCCTGTTTGTTGCATAAGGCTAAGAAACTATTGCACCACAGTGACATTGTATATTTCACTTTTTCGTTATAGGATATCCATCCATTTTACGCTGACTTGATGAATATCCTCTATGACAAGGATCATTACAAATTGGCTCTAGGTCAAATAAATACTGCCAAAAATTTGGTGGACAAGTAAGGTATTTTCTTACTAAAGTATCTTGTAAGTTATTATTTAAAAAATGACAAAAAAAAGCCTTAGATATTTTCTCTTTTTCAAAGTGTTGCCAAAGATTATGTGCGGCTTATGAAATATGGTGACTCTCTGTACCGCTGCAAGCAGCTGAAGCGCGCTGCCCTTGGGCGCATGTGTACAATTATCAAGAGACAGAGGCAGAGTTTGGAGTATTTGGAACAAGGTACTTGCTACACATAAGCAGAAATGGGGTTTGTGATGTTCTTTCATGTTTGGGACTTAATTTAATTTTAATATTTTTGGAGATTTGTGAAATGCATGTTTTTGGTATTTAGTAAGTAAGATGTACACCTAAAAACACTTTATTTAATAGACTAATTTCCGAGTTAGAGTTTGAAATCGAACCTTGTGCAATACCCGTAGCCCTACAATCCTTTTGGTTGACATTGTTCTCTTTCCCTGAAATGGTTCGTCAAGGTTCTTTGAAAGTGTTTCCTGATAGATCTTTGAAAGATCTATCATGAGATCTGTGGGACTCTCATGATAGCCCAGTGGGTGCCATGCTAGAGCTGTGCTGGTGTTACCGGTGAAGTAACTGAGCGGAAACAGTTCACGTCCAGCGCGCATGCATCAGAGCACGCTGTAGACCAAGTACCATCTTCCCAACGTGTTCTTAGTCTCACTTCTACCTAAAGCAACCAAAATCTCAGATTGGTAGATTAAACACTTGATTCATGGTGTAGCCATATTCGGAAAGTACTCTTGTGTGTGCATGTATATGCTGTTAGTTTCTACAGTTACTCCTTTCCACCCTCACTTTCTCTGCCAGTTTTGCAATTATAAAAGTGTAATCCCAGCTACTCAGAAGGCTGAGGTAGGAATGCAGGTAATTATGAGCCTGGAGTATGACTAAGTAGAAATAAAATTTCAAGTCAATCTTAAATTCTAAATTTCTAACTTAAATTCTTTATAGTACGTCAACATTTATCCCGCTTGCCAACCATTGATCCAAATACAAGGACTTTGCTTTTGTGTGGGTATCCAAATGTTGGGAAATCCAGCTTCATCAATAAGGTAGGCGTGCTTTTATTATAAAGCAGCTGTCTGATTAACTTAGGTTAAAGTACTGCTTCATTCCTGTTTTTGGATTTAGAATGGGCTTGGGAATATTCTAACTAGTCATTAGTAAAAATTGCCCTTGTCTTCTCTAGGTCCTGATGCATAAGCACATCTGAGTTCCTTTCAGGAGGATTAACTCATTGAACCTAGATTTATATAGTGATTGCCTGGACCATTCATTTTGATTCTTGCGTGCCCTACAATTTTCAGGAGTATGAGACATCTCAGTTAAATTTTGTTAACTGAGAGGTTTTTATGACAGCATTGTGTCAGCTCAGTCTGGGAGTCTTATTCCAGTAGCACTCACTGGGCTAGAGTTTCCCAGCCTGAAGCTACTTGAGTGATTTGTTAACTTGGTGATTGTGTCAGCTTTCATGTGAACTGTGTCCACTGTAATAGAGGTTTTCTGATTCTCTCCTATTTTTTTTTCTTTCTGAGACTGGTTCAAGTTATATAGCCCAGGCTGACCTTGAACCTGCTATCTTGCCTCTGTCTCCGGAAAGCAGGGATTATGAGTTATGGGCTCCTTGCCTGGGCTGTGTCCCTCTTTACCTGAGTAGAATTATTAAGCTCTTGTGTGACATTTAAGAACAAGTGATTTGCTACTTCCGGACATACTAAGGCTCACTCAGTGCCAGGATGATTTTGCTTTGAAACTGTGTGTGTGTGTGTGTGTGTGTGTGTGTGNGAGAGAGAGAGAGAGAGAGAGAGAGAGAGAGAGAGAGAGAGAGAGAGAGAGAGAGAGAGAACAACTTGGTTCTCTCCTTCTATGTGGGTCCTGGAAATTGAACTTGCGTCATCTGGCTTGGTGGCAGGCACCTTTATCTACTGAGCCACCTTGCTGGCCCAGAAAGTTTTATTTTTACTCACAAGTTGTCCTGATTTGGTAGCACACAATGCTCTCAGGGGTTCTAATCAAAGTTTCAAATGCTAGTCGGCTTTCTCTAAATCTGCTGTGACTGTTTTGTGCTTTGGGGGATGATACAGTGGCCTCTGGCCACATGTGGCTTTTTGACTTGTAGTTTAAACTAATTCAGCAAGATGAAAATTTCAGTTCCTGACTGATATGAGCTGCATATTGAACCTTGGAGAATAGAGTGGCTAGTGGACCCCTGGTGTAAGGGAAGAGGAGCAAGGCATTTGCCAAAATGATACTATCTGTCCTGTACTACTGTATAGTTTTATTTTCTACCATAAAGGTTGTGTGTGTGTGTGTGTGTGTGTGTTTTTAACTCAGGCCCTCACTATCCCCATCCTTTTAATTTTGAGACCGTCTTTCCAAGTTGCCCAGACTGATTTTCAGCCTGTTATTTTCCTGCATCGGTAGCCTATGTAGCTGAAAATTGAGCAGTGTTGTCTTTAGCTAAAATTAGTTTTGATAAAGTGTGGGTGCCATGCTAAGATTGTTTGGGGAAAATTGTGATATGGACTCTTGTAACTGAAAGCATCATTTTTGTTGTCTTCTAGGTGACAAGAGCAGATGTAGATGTTCAGCCCTATGCATTTACCACCAAATCTCTGTTTGTTGGGCACATGGACTATAAGTATCTGCGCTGGCAGGTGAGCCTCATCTGCAAACATAGAACAAACATCCTGGGTATTGATGATATCTGAGGAGCTGTAGTGTAGCTCATCCCATAGTGTACTTAGTATACAGCCAGTGGTGAGCAGCATCCTTTAGGGACAATTCTGAGGTAGGAGATTGTTTTTCTGGTCTTACCAAGAACTTGAGAGCTCTCTGTCACGAAAAGAGAACTGGCCCAAGCTTTGGAGATGTGTAATGACTGATCATATTTATGTAACCAAGAGGAAGCTGGCAGCTGCCATATAGATTTCTGCATTACTTCTGCAGGGGTAATTTCATTTCCTTAATGATGCCTCTAATGAATAAAATGTTCTTTGTTTTATTTTAAGATCTGTCACTAGAAATGGCATTTACTATTGAAAAGCATGAAATAGTATAGTTTACAGACAAATCTAATTTATAAACGATGAAGAAGCCAAATCTTGGGAATTGGGAGAGTTGTCGTTTTTTTAGTTTTTCTGGATTTTGATGGCTGTATGAAAAAAGACTCGTTTCTCCCAAGGCCAATATCTCTTTAATGGGCTCTGCAGGTTTCTTTAGATCCCTGTATCTGTTCTTTTGAGACAGGGTCTCTCTCTCTAGCCAGGCTGGCTTTAAGCTCACTGTGTAGGTCATTTTAGCCTTAAATGCATGACGCCCTATTTTTGCTTCCTTGGTGCTAGGCTGACAGGTGTGAGTCACCATACTAGGCTCCTGGATTTTGTTTCCGCTTTATAAAGAATTATGCACTCTTTTCTCGTTCTTTTGTTTATTTTATCATTGTCAGTTTCTGGTGTCATATTTTACTTACTAGTTTTACTTACTAGAACTGGTTTGGTTATAAGAGAATGACTCTGGGACCAGCCAAGACATTTTTGAGTGAGTGAACTTTGAGTAAGTAATGTAACCTGGTTGTTAGGTTGTAGATACCCCAGGGATTTTGGATCATCCTTTGGAGGATCGGAACACCATTGAAATGCAGGCTATCACAGCCCTGGCCCATCTCCGAGCTGCAGTTCTGTATGTGATGGATTTGTCTGAGCAGTGTGGACATGGGTTGAAGGAGCAACTAGAACTCTTCCAGAATATCAGACCACTGTTTATCAACAAGGTAAGTTTAATTTACACACTGGTACCTTCTTACTCGTAAGTAATGGGTTTTAAGAAGACCACTGTGGACATCTGAACTGAATGTTCTGTGTTACTTTACCACATGCAGTATTGTGACAGTTGATACGATAACTGACATAAGCCCAGTGGCTGGTTGCCTGGTAGCGTATGCACAGTGAATACGCCAGACAAAAGGATGATTTGTGTTCTGGGTGGAATGCAGCACTAAGACAGAAGGTCTCATTGCACTGCTTAGGATGGGTCACAATTTAAATCTATTTGTTGTTTATTTGTAGAACTTTCCATTTTCTATATTCCACTAGTAGTTGGTCTCAGCTTGGATAAATGAAATTGCAGAAAGCAAAGGATGGGGCTAAATCTGTAGTGTGAAAGTAATAATTTATTTTCTTCCTTGCTAGCCTCTTATTGTTGTAGCAAACAAATGTGACGTGAAGAGAATAGCCGAGCTTTCTGAAGAAGATCAGGTAAGCCACTTTGGCATATTAATATAGTCCCTTGATAATAGAAGTTGACCTTGTTCATGGGAAGCTTTAATGTCTATCGAGAGTTGGTCACCTGCCTCTGAACTAGGGAGTGTTTGTAGGTATAAACATGACGTTTGATGGAGGACATTGGAGGACATACCAAGTCCCTTCTCTACAGTCTTAGTGAGCCATAAAATGATAGATAATCATAATAACCAATTTTTATATTTTTTCAGGCATTCTCTTAGACTGTTTTGGCAGAAACTTTAAGAACTACATTAAAAACATCTTTTGGAAAACTTTATCTTTTCTACATACAGAGATTATACATCAGTTTCAGCAAATGGAGGCTGGGGCAGAAGCCACCTTGTATTACATACTGTATTCTAGGCAGTCTAGGCTAAAAATCAATCCCCTGCCTTTTTAAAACAAAATTTGGTCTTTTTGTTTCTTTTTTCTTTTTCTTTTCTTTGGTTTTTTGAGACAGGGTTTCTCTGTGACTTTGGAGCCTGTCCTGGAACTAGCTCTGGTAGACCAGGTTGGCCTCAAACTTACAGAGATCCGCATGCCTCTGCCTCCTGAGTGCTGGGATTAAAGGCGTGCGCCACCACCGCCCGGCTCGGTCTTTTTGTTTCTTGCATTTTTTTTCCTCCTGAAAATTATGTTTCAGGGCTGGGGATATAGGTCAGTGGTAGCCTGCAGCTGAGTTCAATCTCTTGTACAAGGAGTGGATGGGAGGAGCAAGCTCACACAGTGTTCTGTAGAGCTTCAGAATTATGTAGCTTTGATCCTGTTGGAGCTTATCTATCTGTCTATCTTCAGTTGTAGAATATTGGAAAAAAATTAGCTTATAGCTGTTTTTTTT
>JAQHUG010000030.1:7783017-7800139 GCA_028555095.1 Dicrostonyx torquatus
AACCCCCAATGTGGGTGCTGGGAATTGAACTCAGTACCTCTGGAGGAGCAGCCAGTGCTCTTAACCACTAAGCCATCTCTCCAGCTAGCTGTTTGTTCTTGTGAGATTAAAAAGGAAACACGGCTATTGAACAAATATGTTTGCAAATATGTTTCCGTTTGCAAAACAGTGCAGTTTGTTCTCTAGGAAACTGGAGAAACAACAGTGCATGTGTCACTTCTTTTTCTTCCTTTTCCCAGAAAATATTTATGGACTTGCAGACTGAAGGATTCCCTGTCATTGAGACCAGTACCCTGACTGAGGAAGGTGTCATCCAGGTTAAAACAGAGGTTGGTGCTTTTGTTTTGGAAAAGTCATTGTGGAGGAAAACTGTTTTTTTTTTTTTTTTAAATTTATTTATTTATTATGTATACAATATTCTGTCTGTGTGTCCCTGAAGGCCAGAAGAGGGCACCAGACCTCATTCGAGATGGTTGTGAGCCACCATGTGGTTGCTGGGAGTTGAACTCAGGACCTTTGGAAGAGCAGGCAATGCTCTTAACCACTGAGCCATCTCTCCAGCCCTGTTTTTTTTTTTTTTAAAGAATCACACACTGAAAAGAATTTTGGTGGGTTTGTTTTGTTTTGTTTCCATTTTCATTGAATAGCATTATTCAAATTACTAGCGATCTATGGGGGGACATTTTGTTTTTGTGAGGAACAGTGGGGTAAGGACACTGAGCTGCTTCAGGATTCAGTCTTAGGATGGCCTTCAGCCCAGAAAGAGTTGGCATCTTTCTTATCAGAAAGTAGTCTGACCCCCCAGGTACCTGCTGAAGGACAGTATGGAGGGAGTTCACACCCAGTTGTCGATGGCTGGCGCACATGATTCTTCCTTGTACTGTGTGACAGGCTGGTGCAGATGGCTTTGTGACTCTGCCTTGGTTTTGCTCTCCCTTAGGCTTGTGATAGGCTTTTGGCTCATCGAGTAGAAACGAAAATGAAAGGAAATAAAGTGAATGAGGTTCTGAACAGATTGCATTTAGCTCTGCCAAACAAGAGAGATGATAAGGTAAGGTGGCCCTTTGCAGGGCCTTTGCGGTTCAGTAGCTGCGTTGCTGTACTCGATCAGTGGGTTCCACATGTCTTTGCCTGGGGTTGCAGATTGTTAAATGTGGATACAAGTGGACTTCACATAGAGATACCAGTTTTTCATCGATGATAAAGTCACATGTGCGTGAAGGAAAGAGCCAAAGTAATGAAGAGCTCTGTGTACCCTGCTTCTTCCTCTCAGAGGCTGTTGCTAGTAACCATTTTGTTTATCCCTTAGAAGTGGCTTAGAAGTAAATGCACCCCCTCTTTTAAAATTGAGCCAATGGAAGTATATTTTTTACATTTTTAATTGACATTATAAGCAGTCTACATCTTTATACACATATGTTGCTACAAATAAATCTATTTTAGGATATAAGTTTCTAAAGTTTTTTTTTAAATCTTTGTCACTTTTTTTTATAGTTTTACTTTTCTGTTATGTGTACGAGTGTCTTTCCTGCTTTGTAAGTATGTACACCATGTGTCCTGGTGTCTGGAGGCCAAACAAGGGCATCTGATCCCCTGGAACTGTCACATGAGTGCTGGGAACTGAACTCAGATCTGTGGGAGCAACAAGTGTTCTTAACTGCTGAACCATCTCCCCAGCCCCCCCCCCTTTTTTGTAAGCATCTCCTAAAAGCTACACATTTTACTTCTTTCATTGTTGGGTTTTGAGTCCTACAGAGAGGACAGGCTATGTTCATTCCTAAAATACTTTAAAGTATCATTTTCCTCTATATTTTCATGGTTTTGTTTTTTGCTTTGATTCCTCTTCTGGATTGAAGATTTGTGTGTGCTAAATTTATTTTGGTTTGAGGGAGGTTTACCACTTGTGGGCCTGGTTTCATGTGGAAGTCATTGGACTCAGCTTATCAGTGAATTTAATGCCATTGAATTCTAAACATACTTGGGTTTATGTCTGTTTCTTATTCATTGATCTACTATTCTCCTGTTTTATATAATTTTCTTGTTACTTTTTAGTTTTGACAAATGAACTATAGAATCAGTTTTGAGGGTTGCCTCGTCTCCTTTCAGGCCCATTCTGTCCCTGAAACTCACTCCCTAGAATGCACTTTGTTTCAGTTGTTTTGATGGTTTTGTGTTTGCCTAGTAGACTAGACTGCCTTTGTTTTTAATTTTGGTTTCTCTTAAGTTTCTGTCATATTCTGGCAGGCATTTCACATACTTTCACTAATGTGTTCTTAGGAGAGACCTCCTTTCATCCCAGAAGGAGTGGTGCCTCGAAGGAAAAGAATGGAGATTGCAGAGCCCAGGAAGAAGAGGGTGAGTTACTGAAACTCTTTGTCCGGGTTTTTGTGGCGTGTGACAGAAGACTTGGCTGTGCAGCAGAGAAAGCGGCATTGGGTGTTGTTACTGTGTAACAGAGGCTAAGTAAGGGCTTTAGTCACATGAAGGAGGCTTGATGCATTAGACTCAGGGTTTGGCCCTGTAAGGTTCAAGGACAGAGTGGTGAATCCTTAACATACTCTTGAATGTCATAAAGCTCCTCAGCTGATGTCATCACAGTGAACAAAGTGCATAGGACACATGGTCCACCAGGAGGACAAAAGCAGCCCCCCTGTTCGATGTAGATACAGAAGGGGCCACAGGCTGTTTATTGGCAAGGAGTTAGCAAAGCATTTAGAGGCATACAAATTAAAATAAACTTTTGGGGTTTTCTTTGCAGGAACGAGATCTTGAGCTGGAAATGGGAGATGATTATATTTTGGATCTTCAGAGTAAGTAAAATGTTTTGAAATGCCAGTTGTATGAAAAATGTTTCAGAAAAAGAGTTCAGAAATGAAAGTCTTCCAGTGAACTGTAAGTTTTTGTTTTTCGAGAAAAAGAGTTCAGAAATGAAAGTCTTCCAGTGAACTGTAAGTTTTTGTTTTTCGAGACAGGATTTCTCTGTAGCTTTAATTTTTGAAGATTAGAAGTTGTAGATTTACAGAGCGGTGTAAAATGTCTTTCATGTTATTTTCTGTTGTTTCATATGGTGGGATTATTTTTTGTAGTTGAAGGTTGGACATGCATGTCAGTGTTGATTTTGTTAGTAGTAACTTAGTGTTGGACACAGTTCTTTGGCTGTAAAGTGTTTTTTCTTGGTGTCTAGAGTATTCCTTGTCGGGGCATAGTACTTGAAGATACTAGAAATTGCTGTAAACATAACTTCTTTTTTCAACATTAGAGTACTGGGACTTAATGAATTCGTCTGAGAAATATGATAAGATACCGGAGATCTGGGAAGGCCATAACATTGCTGATTATATCGATCCTGCTATCATGAAGGTCTGCATCACATTTTAATTACACCTACGCTCCCCCACCCAACATGACTAGAAGGTTCAAACATAGCTTCAACTTTATCCTTTTGGCTTCTTTTTGTTTTGTGCCCTGAGGCATCCTTCCACCCTGTTCTTTGATTAATTGGAGATATCACACTTCCATTTAGATGACACTATTCTTCCTTTGCCCTGTGCAATCCTAGTGATGCCAGGCCTTTCACCCTGGCTTGGATTGGTATTGTCGTGTGGAGATGCTGTCACTGGCTCAGCTTTCTCTCTGTAACTATTATAGACATTTTCTGAGTATTCTCAGACCTCCTCCTGCTAGTTCCTTTTGCTAGTCCAACATTTGACCTTGCTTTCCCAAGAAAATCGAGTCCCTGGGTGTGAACTCTCTTTTCCAGATTCCTTTTCACTGCCCCCGTTATGTGTGGGGGTTTGCCTTCAATGGGTCTTGCCTTTTCTTAGACACATTCTCCCCAGAGAGCGGTCACATCACTGATAGGTACCTTGGTACCTATCCCTTACTTGCTTTTTCAAAGGTGAAATAGAATTGGCAGCAAATAGGACATGCAGTGTTCATGCAGTCTCTGTGGCCTTCATATGTCCCCTTTCCTGTGTGGTTGGCTGTGTACAAGTGGGACCCAGCCACAATTCCTATAAATATGTTGCTACACTTACTTCCTTGCAAGTTTTTCTTTGTTAATTTTATGATTGTTTTTAAAGAAATTGGAAGAGTTAGAAAAGGAAGAAGAGCTAAGAACAGCTGCTGGGGAGTATGACAGTGACTCTGAAAGTGAAGATGAGGAAATGATGGAAATCCGACAGCTGGCAAAACAAATTAGAGAAAAAAAGAAGTTGAAAATTCTACAGTCCAAAGAAAAGAATACACAGGGACCCAGGATGCCCCGAACTGCTAAAAAGGTGAGTCTTGGTTTTGTTTTGTTCATTTTATATAGCAACCACAGTTCCCCCTCCCTCCTGTCCTACCACCCCATCTCAAAAACAGCCTGGAGAGTTAACTGCCTGGCACATCAAGTTGAGGCAGGACTTTGCCTCTCCTCCCTGCATCAAAGCTGAGCATCATAGGGAATGGGTTCCAAAAAGCTAGTTCATGCACCTGGTTCCACTGCCAGGATTCCACAAGCCACACAGCTCCCACCCACAAGCAGGGGGCCTAGTTTGGCTCCATGCAGATTTCCCAGCTGTCGATCCAGAGTCTATGAGCCCCCACTAGTTTGGATCACCTGTCTCTGTAGGTTTCTATGTCGTGATCTTGATCCCCTTGCTCATATTATCCCTCCTCCCTCTCTGACTACTCCTGCAGCTCTGCCACAGTGCTTGGCTGTGGACCTCTATATCTGCTTTTTTTTGAGGACTGAGGTATACTGACTTACAATATTTTTTGCTTTGAACTGTGATATTCTGACTGTTGCATCTTTTTTCAATGAATTACAACTCCAGGTCAATCACTGTTACAAACTGAATCATTGCTGCAGTTATGCAAGTTAAAACTAAACTTGTTGAAGTTTGATTATCTATTAACCCCACACACACACACCTCACCCCAGGGTTTCTTTTAGTCCTGGAACTTCATTTGTAGACCAGGGTAGCTTTGAACTCAGAGATCCACCTGCCTCTGCCTCCCAAGTGCTGGGATTAAAGGCGTGTACCACCACTACCAGTTTAATTTCTAAGTAGGGTTTCGTGTTGTCCAGGCTTACCTTGTACTTGCTATGTAACCAAGAAACTCCTGATTCCTCATCCATAAGTGCCAGAATTATAACTGTGGGCCACCATGCCCGGTGCTGACATTTTTATATTATTTAATTTCTCTATTGGTGAAGATTCCTAAATCCACAAGGCAGTTCATCAGTCCCTGTTACTGGTGAGGATAGGGAGAGAGCTACTATGTAAGTGTGAATGAATCAGATGTCAAAATTCTTCCCACTTCTTGGCTTCCTGTTGGGACGTCATTGTCTCCTACTTCTGCTTTTGTTTGGATGAAAGTCCCATATTAATGACAATCCCTGTGACCATAGCCTTCCTGAAAGTTTGAGTAAGGGAGTGAGTGGCAGGTTCCCAAAAGAGAAAAGGTTCTGGGAAGTTAAAATATAATGAGGAGGGGGTGGAATGGAATTTGGCATTGTAGGTGCCACAGTGGACATTCCTGACTTTAATACACTTTTCATGTGGTTAAGTGACTGCTGATAGCTGCAGACATGTTTGTTTGGTTGTCTCTGACGAGAGAGTCTGATTCTCTGAGTCCATCTTACCTCAACTTTAGTACCTTCTCTATCCTGTACAGCCAGGCATTTTACCAGTAACAGATTATTATCCCCTCACTTTAGGTGCAGCGAGCAGACTTGGAGAATGAGATGCGTAGTCTTGGTGTTAACATGGATGATAAAGACAATGTAAGTCCGTGGAGGGGCAGCGTGGTTTCAGATATGATTTTGCTTTTGCTGTTTTGAGACATTGTCTTGCTATGTAGCCCAACCTAGCTTTAAATTCAGTATTTCCCTGCCTCTAGTTCTCCAGTGCTGGTGGTCAGGTATGTGCTACCACACCCTGCATACAATCACGATGGATATGTTCTAAGAAGTCTGTCACTATGTGATTTTTATCATGTGAATATCATAGCATTCACATAATGTACATGTCTACTACCTAGACTATTTGGGGTGAGGGGAGGCAGGGAGTTAGAAACCTTGACATACACTTTGTACATTGTAGAACCAAAGCAGTGTTGTGGAACCAAACCGTACATGATTGACATTAACACACATTGAATCCCATGCTCATCCTCAGGTGGAAGGTGCAAGAGCCATGGCTCAGAAGCACCATCTGATTTACCAACAGCATGGGTGCTAAGCTGGACATTCCTGAAACCTCCCTAGGAGGGACAATAGCAGTGTAGCATTGCCTTTGGCCGTTACCTCTTTGCTTCAAACCAGACCATCAGTACATCTCAATAAACATTCCACATTCTTTCCCTTGCGTGATAATGTTGGACTAGGAGTCCAAGCTCTAGGGAAGAGTTGCTTTAAGACACCATCCAGATACCACATTCGATGCAAAAGCAAGAGGATTTTATTAATTCTGTCATGACAGGGTTCCCCAGCATTCGGGAAGCTGAGAGACCCCGAATAGCTAGTAAAGGCTACTTTTAAAGGAAAGAGCCACAGAAACAAGGGGGTGTCTGGGGGTTGTTTTCCAACTAATTGGATTGGCTTATTCAAAGGACTACTAGCAGTAATTGGTCTGTGCTGGGGCAGGAGATTAGTTGTGTGATCCAGTGAGGTAAGAGGGATCTGTGGGTCATTTTGCCCCTTTCCCAGGGACTGAATCAAAACACCAGGAACTGAGTCAACACCTAAGGTTTATTTTGCCCCTATTCAATAGAACATTTACAAAGACACAGGGAGAGGATGGAAAGTTCCCAACATTCGTGTGTGGACGACTGTCACATCCCAGGAGAGAGTTGTATAATACTGAGAGGCTTCAGAAATGTCTTTAGAGTCTTTCAATAATGGTTCTTAAAACCTTAACCGTCTTCTCTTGTTGAAGTAATTTTGGTATTTTGGTTGTTACCAAGTTTGCTGTTTGTGTGTTTCAGGCCCACTATGCAGTCCAGGCAAGAAGATCTCGGAGTGTCACTAGGAAAAGAAAACGAGAAGAGTCTGTTCCACCTTCTTCTATAGCCCGGAGTCGGAGTTGCTCTCGAACTCCACGTGACGTTTCTGGTCTTCGGGATGTCAAGGTTAGTTTCTTTGATATGGGACAGAAGAAAGTGAGAGCCTTCAGGTGTTTATTGTACAAAGCCTTTAGCAAACACCGGCAGTTGTTTGGAGGAGCAGTTTGTGGATAAGAACTTAGCTGTTCTTTCCATCCTCCTGGTTGCTGGAGTCCTTTGGAGAGGAACTTAGGCCAGGGAGCAGTTGGATCCTGTCGATCCATTCTGAAATTCTTACTCTGGAGAATGGACAGAAACAGGATAAAGAATGAACAGTCTGAGCTTAGCTCCCAGCTGTTAGGAAAATACTAGGATGTGACCCCTGAGGAAGAGTCCCCCATTTCCTCTGTGAGGAAGTGGTCTAGGGGAAACTTGGTTTCTTAACTGGTGATCCGGTGTGTCTTTACAATACTAGAATATTTCCCTTCAAGGTGGCAGCCTAGGTCAATATGATATAGGTGTTTAAGAAAAAGAAATTTCTTTTTGAGAAAAAAGTTTTATTTCAAAATTTAGTATTTTGCAAATTCAAATAAGAGAAAACCTATTCAGTTGGCAGAATGTCTACTTAACGAAAGACTAAATTTTTCTTTTTTTTTTTTTTTTTTCCTGTTTTTCAAGACAGGGTTTCTCTGTGGCTTTGGAGCCTGTCCTGGACTAGCTCTTGTAGACCAGGCTGGACTTGAACTCGCAGAGATCCTCCTGCCTCTGCCTCCCAAGTGCTGGGATTAAAGGCGTGCTCCACCACCGCCCGGCATAAATTTTTCTTTGTCACATGCCATCGCCATCTGGAAGTCTAGAAGGTGAATGTTGAGTTGAGACAGTGTTTTGCTGTGTTTCCCATGTTGACTGGGAGGTTGCTATGGAGACCAGACTCATAGTTCTCCTTTCCCAGCTTCCATCTTCAGCAGGAATTACAAGTGTGCACTACTCAGCCATGGGTTTAATGCTGGCATTGACAGGAGTCAGATGTGAGGGTGTTTTCTCCTGAGTTTCAGTGTAACTCTGAAAGTTTGAGCTGATACTCTAGTCTTCTAAACCTAACAGGCCCCGGTGTATTCAGATAATCAGTGAGTTTCTGGAAATAGTGCAGTAACTGAGACTCAACAGGGTCTTTATAGTTTGTGTCTGTTCCCTTAAAACATTTCTCAGGTAATTGCAATGCAGGGTAGAAATGCGGTTTTCATTAATGTGTATTCTCCTGTGTAGATGGTGAAGAAAGCCAAGATTATGATGAAGAAAGCCCAGAAGAAGATGAATCGCTTGGGGAAGAAAGGGGAAGCAGATAGGCATGTGTTTGATATGAAGCCCAAGCACTTACTCTCTGGGAAGAGGAAAGCTGGCAAAAAGGACAGGAGATAGTGTCCTCTTCAGTTTGTGTTCTTTGGCTGGACTCTTGTTGTTTATTTCTAGGTATGGTAAGGTGTGCCTTATAAAATCTGGAATCACCATATATTAACTGAAAGAAACTACGGAAAAGACTTAAAAGTGCTTGTTGCTTTGCTGAAAATTGGTAAACATGATTAGGTGTGCAGTGTATTGGTCACTGCATAATTCAGGTGTCTGAGTATGGAGCATCTACAGGACTAATTTTGCAAGAAAGGTTTATGGTAGCTGGCAGTAGTGGTACATTTAATTCCAGCACTCAAGAGGCAGAGGCAGGTAGATCTCTGAGTTTGAGGTCAGCCTGGGCTGCAGAGTGAGTACAAGGCCAGCAAGCTCTACACATAGAAACCCTTTCCCCAAACAAATAAATAAAAAGGTAAAGATTTATTGGTATAAGTAGGCTGCATTTGGTGGAGAACAAACTTTGTTTTATAGTGAAACTTTTGTTAGTATTCAGGCACCTCTGTTGTTCTGCCTTTGGGGTCCTACAGTATGTGTTCTCAGCTACAGCCACTAAGAGCACCTCCTGTGCACGGTCGCTGTGTTCCCTTTTCAGAGGTGGGTCTTGCCCACTTCTCATGTCTTTCCTTTTCCCCAGCCTCTCTTTTTCTCCTCCGCCACTCTTGTCCCCAGGAACCAGTCTCTGCTCCCCTTTCTGCCCTCCTCTCTGCTCCCTTTTTGTCCCCTTTTCTGCCCCTTCTCTTTCCTCTAACAAAAAACACTCACCATTTTTTAAATTTTAGCAACTTTGCTTTGTTATCCAGAGTACCTATTTTTTTGTGAAGAAAGCATCTCCACTGGGAGGTATAGGCAGAAGGCTACCAGCCTTTCTGAGGACCTGGGCACAAGCACATTTAGGAGTGTGTGAGAACTGAAATTACTCTCTTAAATTATTTTCTAGACCTTCAGCTCAATATATGATTGTAACTTCAACCATTTTATTCAAATAAACTTCTAGCAAAAATATAGTTTTGATTATGCATGTATTGTTTGGTTTAATTACAAGTTGCTATGATGGCCAAAGAAAAAAGATAAAAAGATAGACTTTGCTTCTTTATTCTTAGATCAAAAATACTTTTTCAGGAAAATAAATGCCTGGGTTTTTGCAACAATTGAATGACATCTTCTTTCATGAACCATTGCTAGATTAAGGAACAATTCCACTTAGAAGAAGGAAGGGAAACTTAGGAGTGAGCTTGAACAAAAGATTAATGCCCTGAAAGGCACTAAAACATTAATGAGAAGAATCATAGTGTAGCTGGGACTAGATCCCCTGTTCAGACAACAGAAGACAGTCTTCAAGATGCCTGCTTCCTGTCAGAGCCACAGCTTCCATTCAGACCTTTATCAAAACCCAGTGACATGTTACACACAAGCTCTCCTAAAATAATATGGAATCTGTTGAGCCTTTTTTTTCTTTTTTCTTTTGGTTTTTAGAGATAGGATTTCTCTGTAGCTTTGGAGCCTGTCCTGAAACTAGCTCTTGTAGACCAGGCTGGCCTCGAACTCACAAAGATTTGCCTGCCTCTGCCTCCTGAGTGCTGGGATTAAAGGCTGTTTTTTTTTTTTCTCCAAAATTGGCTTTTTAATGTGTTTTAGTTCTCTGGTGAATTTGACATCTTGTTCTAGATTTTGAATGTCTAGATGATGACTGTCTGAAAGTCTATAATCATTGGAATGCCTAATAACTTGATTGCATCATGGAATTGTGCATTTTGCATGGTAGAAATTCTAGGCAGGGTTTTTTTTTTTTCTCCTCAAATCTCTTTTTTTTTTTTTCTGAGACATTAGTGTGGAAGGGAAAAGAGACAGGAAAAATTAAAGGGATGAAA
This sequence comes from Dicrostonyx torquatus, assembly GCA_028555095.1. Lineage (NCBI taxonomy): Eukaryota > Metazoa > Chordata > Mammalia > Rodentia > Cricetidae > Dicrostonyx > Dicrostonyx torquatus. Next base: position 7,793,325 of record JAQHUG010000030.1, read on the forward strand.
AAAACAAAACATCTTACCTGGAGTTTAATTTGTTTTTTCTGCTGGTAAAAATCAGGAAAATTTTACACAAATTGTGAAACCAAGATTGTTGACATATATATTATACTGGTTTTTAAAAAGACATCTCTAAACAAAATTTAGTACCAGAACGTTTGGGACATTAAATTTAACACATTAGCAATCCACTCTCATCAGTGTTAGAAATAGAAAGAATGGGCCGTGAATGCTGGTTGTTAGGCACTGAGCTATCTTTCTGCTGACCAGGTCCTTTAGCAGTGCTGGATACTAGCAGGGATTAAGCAACAATCCCTCTAGAAAGAATCTAGTCAAAACAAGAAACAAGTTAGAACTCATTTGAATGTAGACATACTGCAAAGTACAAATAATGACATTGTGAAACTGTCATAAAGACAGTAGATCATAAAGACGCAGATCGATGGGACAAGGTACACAACTCTGAAATAAAGCCTTTTAAATATAGTCAAATTACCCTAAATGTACAGAACTAACTGTTTTGAGGAAAAGGACTGTCTCCAACAGCCTCTTTGAGAAAATGTTAGTATGTCTAGGCTAAAGTCAGACTCCATCTTATACTAAATTAGAAATGTATTAGAAATAAACACTTTTGCTGGGCGGTGGTGTCGCACACCTTTAATCCCAGCACTTGGGAGGCAGAGTCAGGCGGATCTTTGTGAGTTCTAGACTAGCCTGGTCTACAAGAGCTAGTTCCAGCGCAGGCTCCAAAGCCACAGAGAAACCCTGTCTCGAAAAACCAAAAAAGAATATATATATACACTTTTTAAAATCCTAAATATAAGACCCCTAAACTAGTCGGGCAGCGGTGGTGCACGTCTTTAATCCCAGCACTCAGGAGGCAGAGGCAGACGGATCTTCGTGAGTTCGAAACCAGCCTGGTCTATAAGAGCTAGTTCCAGGACAGGCTCCAAAGCTACAGAGAAACCCTGTCTCGAAAAGCCAAAAAAAAAAAAAAAAAAAAACCAAAAAACCCTAAACTATAAAACTTTAAAGTACATGAAAAAGTCTTCAGTATCACTAATCATTAGGGAAACACAAATGCAAACCAATGAGAGAACACTACTGCACACCCATTGGCCAGACCAAACAGTGACAGGAAGTGGGTGAGCATGGGGGTCAGTGTCAGCCCTTCCCTTGCAGTGTGCTTTCCAGATATCCACCAAGCATGGGGATAGAGAAGACAGGTGGCTCTGAGGAACCCATCATGCCTTGCTGCTTGGCCTGCTTAGTACTCAGGTGATCCTCTCTTGCTTGAGAAAGATCACTGACTGTGGTGTGAAAAGCTGTCTTCCCCCATTTTTAATTTTTTTTCTAAAGACACCAGCCTTGTTTGTAAGAATTTAATATAACTTCATGTTTAGTCTTTTCTATACCTGAGATTCAGTACATTAAAAAAAAATGTAACCAGAAAAATCTATTTTTTTTAAACTAGGCTGTTTTGTTCACTAGATCTAGTTTTGTTCTGTAGATATGTCTGCTACCATGTCACTAATACAGTGATGTGAAGTAGGGTCTATTTCCACCAAGGTAAAATCCTTCACAGAGGGCGGGGTGGTGTGATGGCTAGTCTTGATTGTCAACTTGACTCCATTTGGAATTAATTAAAAACCACAAATGGAGGGCACACCTAAGATGGAATTTTTTTTTCTTCATAATTTGAAGTGGGAAGATTTATTTCTAATCAGGATCTTTGATGTGGGAAGACCCACCTCTAATTGTGGCCACACCTGCTGGAAGCCTATATAAAGGCGTGGAAGAAAGAGGTTTTTGCTCTTGGCCTGCTTGTTCTCACCTACTAGCAAATCCATTCCTTCACTGGAATTAGAACCTACTTACTTATTTGGGATTCCATCATACACTGAAAACCAGCTGAGACGTTCAGCCTTGCGGACTAAGCAATTACTGGATGCTTGGACCTTCTGTACATAGGCAGCCATTCTAATCCCCTGTGTATATTATATAAAGAGAATTATTCATTCTAAATGTTCTGTTACTCTAGAGAACCCTAACTAATACAGGTGAGGAATGTAGTGTGAATAATAAAAACCCAGAGACAGATATTGGGGTTCAACCTGAAAATCAGGAAAGCAAAGCAGCCAGCCACTGTCTCTTACCTCTGCCTCAGACCCAAATGGCTATCCTGCCTCCATAAATCCTCAGAATGAGACTGAGCTGGGATTAAAGGCATGTATGTACCACCACTGTCTGGTCTCTATGGCTGGTGTGGCTATTGGGATTTAGAGGTGTGTACCACTACTGCCTGGTCTGTATGGCTGACCAAAGAGGCTGTTTTACACTGTTATCTTCAGGCAAGCTCTATTTAGTAAAATACAAATGAAATATCACTACAGAGGAGCATAGCTTACATGGTCTTGGCAGTCATGGCCATCTTGTGTGTTTTGAGTAAGGATGGAATGTGTGAGGTAAGTGCCGTCAACACTGCAGGGAAGCTGGTTAGGGAGAATAAAGATTTGCCATCAGCCTCAAGATGTCAGACGTGATGGGCTAGATTCTGGGAATTCCAGCTGGAAAAAGCCACTGAGGCTAAGCCTTGCAACCGGACAGGGAAATGTCAGAGAAGACACCCTGGGTTCTAATGTCAGAATCCCTCTACTCCAGCTGAGGCAGTTTTGTTCAGCTGTAAATTCATTGTGGGAATGACAACCCCTACTTAATAAAGAATTAGGATATTTCTGTTTGATGTTTTTAATTTTCAAGAAAATTAATGGCCTAAGCTGGGCATAATGGCACATGCCTTTATTTCCAGCAGGGAGGCAGGGGTACAGGGATCTCTGAGAGGCTAGCCTGGTCCACAAAGTGAGTTCTAGGACAGCCAGGGGTACATAGTGAGACTATCTTAGAAAAAGAGAGGAATGATTAGTACAACTACAGATAGCAAAGAGTTTGAGAAGCAATGGAATAGAAGTTCTTCATCATGCAAATAATGAAGAGATATCAATGAGGTAGATTTTTTCTTTTCCAAATTTTCTGATGACTGAATCTTTTAATATAATTTGCATAATAAGGATTATGAGTTTTAGTCATTAATAATAAGTATATCCATAATAACATTTTACCACACAAATTTACTCCTTGATCTATACTAAGGGACGTTAAACTTTGATTTTTGTCATTATATGTACAGGACAGGCGTTTTGTGCTGGAATTCAGCACTGACTGAAGTAAAAATACAGCAGGAACTAACTGATCATGCGCATCAGCTCTACAGATAGACCCTGTAAAATCTGTGGACCCAATGAAAACTAACAAAGTTCTTTGCTTCCCATATGTAACCCTCACACACGATATGCTGGTAATCGCCAGGCGCAGAGGTTACGTGCCTGGACATGGTGAGAAGTGAGCAGGACTCCAGAGGGAGGAGCGTGATACCTCCGGGGGTGTGTGTGTCGGGGGGGAGTTAGGAGATAGTGACAGTTTCCATAGATGTCAGGTGACAGTTCCTAAGAGATGGAGAGGAAAAGGAAGCAAAACTAAGAGCTTAGATTTTAGTTTAATATAAACAATGAGAGGATATTTGAGCTCAGTTTCTGTAATACATGCCACGGATTAGTGATGAACCCTACTTTTTTTTTTTAGATGTTTTAAGTTTTTATGTGTCTGAGTTATTTGCTTCTGTGTGTACATACAGCACATTGTGCATGCCAGGTACCTACAGATGTTGTAAGAGTGAGTGTAAGGTCCTCTGTAGTTCAAGTTGTGGATACTGTGGGTCACCATGTGGATGCTGGGAATGGTACTGCGGTTCTCTCCAAGTGCTCTTAACTGCTACCTCATCTCAACCCCAATGCCTGCTGTGAACATTACTTTTCCATATTGCTCGCAGTCCATATATCTTGTCAGGCTCAATGAATGGAGACACATCCTCTAAAGAAGTCCACCAAGGGAACAGGAAGCCTTCTACGATGGTTTTAAACCACGGGGTGATCTTCGCTTCCCCAAGGGCTCCTCTATCCAGGAGCTCCTGGAGGTCCTCCTGGCCCATGTAGCAGTAGCTTGTTACTTCTCTGGCAGCTGGGTTTAGCACAAGGTCTTTCCTCACCAGCAGAAGATAGCCAATCTCGTGGTCTCCCCAGACGTCATCAGAAGGACTCTTGTGGTAGATTCGGTTCATAAAAAATATGTCCTTTATGGAAGTCTGTGTCAAAGTTGATACTGTATTAATTCAATTAGAGAAAATGAGAAATTAGATAGGAAAGAGTTCACTCTTTTTCATAGAGTGCCACACAAAGCATTTAAGCTTTACTATTAGGTAGAGCACATTGAAGGCGGCACATGAAGTCCTGGCCATTCACTTTTCATTCACATGAAGACCATATGTATACAGAGAATGAGGCTAAACAGGTCTCTGTGTTGGGACATACGGGAGTGGGAAAGATTTCTTTTGAGAATGGAAATGAGAAACACTTGAGATTTGTTTCACAGCCTGTCCTGTGGGCCAGACTTGAGGCACTGCCACAGGAAAGGCAGAAACCGTGTTAGCCTGGCAGCCACTCCTAAGTCATAGCATTTTGATGGATAAAATTGAGAGCAGTCATGTGACACTATAACTATTAAACAGACCCTTGAACACATGATAAACTTCACCGAGTCCCATACTGGAGTGAGTGACTACCTGCTCCTGGGGGATGCCCAGCTCAGCCTGCAGGTGTCTCAGGGCTGCTCTCCTCACTCCCAAGGCATCATTCTCTTCCAACTCATCCGTATAAAGGATGACTAGAACAGGAGTCTGTAAAATGTCCTGGGGAAAATGTACAATATGCTACTGTATGAAATGTGCCCTTTCGGTAAATAAAAAAGCAATTTTCTTCCTGGCCATAGTTAGTATATAAAGTAGATTCAATTCTGACAGTATCTGTTCTATTAGACAGATACTAGAATATAAAATTCCACAACTCTCATTTCCAGTTGCAAAATGCTTGTGATTTAATGTCCCTGTATCTTCAGTTGGAGTGGACTGATGTGGGTGGTGCTCTGATAGGCTTGTCCACTACATTCCTCTCTTTCCCAAAGCCTAAGTTAGAATGCAGTGCTCCCTGGATTTCACCTGGGTGGCTCACAAGGAAATGTGTACTTGGCATCTGCTCTCTGCTGGACCATGAGCTGGTTTTGGGTGTTGAAAAGGACAACACTGAAGCCTCGGTGTAACAGGCCTGTAAAGTGTGTGAGCTTGAGTTAGGGCCACATGGAAGTCAACACGGAGTCTGCATGAGCATTCCTTTCTCGTGTGTTTTTCATTCTCATCCAGCGCAGGATGGTGGCACCAAGAGTGGCTGGTGCTCCTTGCTGGGATAGAGTCTACACCAGTTGCTTAGCATTTGGTGATATTCAGTATTCATTTAGCCACAGTAATACTGTGAGTACTATAGTTTTCTTCCACTTGTAAACATAAAAACTGAAGAGCCAAGAAGTAAAGTTGGCCATGCTAGGTAGCCCAATTCTAAGTCTTAGACCCTACTGTGTGGTTCTAAACCTATGGTCTTGAAATAATTGTAGTTACTTTTGCCACCTTGTGCAGAAGTATGGATGACTCAGTGGCACAGAATGACTGCTTATGCCCTGGAAGTTATGATACATGAGGTACTCACTGAGAGTGCTCCCAATGACATGCCTCCTCCACTCTTGTTTCCTGGAGACTAGTATCACTAGATAGACTGGACAGGACTGGAGCTGGTCTCGAATTTAGGTACATTTGACTCTACCTCTATATTGGCATTAAAGTTGTGCACAACCACACCCATGTTGGTTGCAATTCCTGACTCTCCCAGCCCATTTCAAGGTAGCATTGACAGTCCCTGTTACTCAACCCTTTGAGGTAGGTATTCTTATCAAGTCAGCAGCAGCAGTAGTACACTTTAAACACTTTCCTCCCCACACTGCCTTGTTCAGAGAGTGTCTGATGGTACCAGGCCTGGATGCCCATGGCATCCTCTTTCCAGCTCACCCTTTTCAATGTTTTCCATTAGGTGACAGTTCCTCTTGGTTTCAGCTCCAATAATCTGATTCTGCTTGTCAATGACAATACACATCTCTTCTAGACGTTTTATCTGGAGTTCATCAAGGTGAGTTGTGCTTGCCTGAAACATATCTGTGAACACAAATGTACTCTTTTTCTACTAACAGAAAACAGGAAAAGAGGCAGGTAAGCTGGTAGGCGGAGACCGTTTGCTTGTTTCTTGGCCACCCAGACACAGAAATTATTAATGGCAGAATCTGCTTGTTAGTTTCCTGGCTGCCCAGACCTGACATAATCACACATAAACTGTATTAATTAAAACACAGCTTGGCCAATCACTTAAGCGTATTCTATCTTAACTAGCTCTTATATATTAAATTAACCCACTTTTATTAGTTTATATTTTATCATGAAACTCATGGTTTACCAGTAAAGTTTTTGGACATCTGCCTCTTTTGGTGGTTACATGGCTTTTCTCTGACTCTGCCTACTCCTCATCTATCTGCTTAGAATTCCCACCTTGCCCTGTTCTGCACTACAATAGGCTGAAAGCAACTTCTTTATTAACCAATGGTATTCAGAGCATATAGAGGGGAATTCCACATCACCTCCCCTTTTCTGTCTAAATAAAAAGGAAGGTTTTAACTTTAACATAACAAGATTATATATAACAAAACAGTTATCTGATGTGGGAGTGTTCTCCTGTATTTTGTATTACTCTTATTGGTTGAATAAAGAGCTGCCTGGCTTATAAGATAGGTCAGCCCTTAGGTGGGCGGAGTAGACAGAATGGAAGTTCTGAGGA
>JAQHUG010000030.1:7840145-7852868 GCA_028555095.1 Dicrostonyx torquatus
CTGTATTCAAGCCATGGCCGTCACCAGGCTGGCTGATATTAGAGCCCACAAGACCCCAGTCCTTTCTGTAACACAAGATGCTCTACGGACTTCAGTCACCTGTTGCTAACTAAAACTAATTTGACAAATTAAGACTCGAAACAAATATTTTAAACTTGAGGGAAAATCAGATCTAGAGGGTAGTGAGGCAAAATCAGGACATAAAGGTTTTATTCAGGATTAGTGTAATATGGAGAAAAGAGACCTAAGTATTGATTTGGGATCAATTTTGAGTATTAAATGGACAAGTGGGCACTTATAGCCTAGTGGCAGAATAGGAATAGGTGGGTGGAAATGTCTAGTGGGAAGAAATAAGAGGAATGAGGAAAGTTGGTTGAGATTGGCAGGTTGAGTTGTCCTTAGTGATGTATGTCATTGATCCCAGCATTCTGGAGGCACAGGTAGGGCAGATCTCTAAGTTTAAGGTCAGCCTGGTTTTTCTAGCAAGTTTCAGACATGTCAGGGCTTCACAATGAGACTGTCTCAACAGACAGACAAAAAACACCTAGATAATCCAACACCTCCCAAGGGATGATCGGGATTGAGGGCTCTAATTGGACATTAGATGGGGAACTCCTTTTGAACCTAGCTGCATTCTTTTCCCATGGGATTTCATAGGGAAGTGTACAGCTACCCACAAGGTTCAGGATTCTGATGGAGGTTGGTTAAGCAGGTAATCCTCTGTTCAAGTGAGTTTCTTAGAATCTGTTCCTGAAGATGACCACAAGGAGGACTGTGTAGTCTTTCTATGGGAAAAATCCACATTTTCCTATTCTGCCTCTTTATCAAATAAGGAGGAGGGAAGAAGGGAGGGAGGAAGAGAGAGAATGAATGAAGAGTGAGTGAATATTACACAGTAGACAAAGCAAAACTATGGAGCTACCTTTCTAGATGTTTTCATTCTGGGATGACAATTCCTCTTGATGTCTGCACCAATGACCTTGGCATTTTCATCAATAACAATCATCATTTGATCTAAACACTGTAGCTGGTGTTCATCAACCCTATCAACAGTGACATCAGACATATCTGCTAGCTGTGATCTGACCTGAAAAGGATACATACAATTTCATCTTTATGTGAAGAATATTATCATCTCATTTTTTTGTTATTTGTTACCAAACACCTCAATGGACATCACATGCCTTCATCTCTCAGTGACAAAAATACTATATACTGATGCAGTATTTTTGTTAGCTACAAAAGGAGCATAATGTGTTTCCAATTGTGCCTTTTTTGGACAGATGTTCTTGATGACTTTCTGAATGAGAACATGGTCCCTCAAGTCTTTTCAAAGGAGATTCAAAAGTAAACCTCACAGAATAAATGCTGAGGAAAAGTATAGGTCATGCTGTTTGTGACGTATTTTTTTTCTTTATTGATATTTATTGAGCTCTACATTTTTATCTGCTCCCCTTCCTGCCTCTCCCCTCCCCCAATGTCCCTATGCTCCCAATTTACTCAGGAGATCTTGTCTTTTTATACTTCCCATGTATATTAGGTCTATGCAAGTCTCTCTTAGTGTCCGTATTGTTGTCTAAATTCTCTGCGATTATTGTTTGTAGGCTGGCTTTGTTTTATGTTTAAAAACCACCTATGAGTGAGTATATGTGATAATTGTCTTTCTGTGTCTGGGTTACCTCACTCAAAATAATGTTTTCTAGTTCCATCAATTTTCCTGCAAAATTCAAGCTGTCGTTATTTTTTTCTGCTGTATAGTACTCCATTGTGTAAATGTACCACATTTTCTTTATCCATTCTTTGGTCGATGGGCATTTAGGTTGTCTCCAGGTTCTGGCTATGACAAACAAAGCTTCTATGAACATAGTTGAGCACATGTAGGACGTGTTTTTAAGCAAAGGTCTGAAGGTTGGACAGACATGGAGACAGACATTCTACAGACTTTCTAGAACGCCATGCTCACACATTGAAAGGCTGGTTCATCCTCCTTTGTAATTGGATTTGCTTTTATTCTAGCCCTATTGGAACACCAAAATGTTGTTGGTTGTTTTTTACTCTTTGGTTATTTGACTTTTTGGGGGCCTTCCACCCAGCTCCCAATATATGCACACAGAGACTTAGTCTTACTTAGGAATGACCAGCCCCAGCTTGGCTTGTTTCTAACCAGCTTTTTTTTTTAAACTAAAATTATCCAAGCTACCTTTTGCCTCTGGGCTTTTTCCTTTTCTTACATCTGTATATCTTACTTTCACTCGTATTCTGTGGCTTGTTGGGTGATTGGGTGACTGGCCCCTGATGTTCTATGCCTCTTATTCTCTTGCTCTTTCTTCTACTATTTCTTCTCTCTGCCTACCAGCCCCGCCTGTCTTTTCTCCTGCCTTGCTATTGGCTGTTCAGCTCTTTATTGGACCAATCAGGTATTTTAGACAGGCAAAGTAACCCAACTGCACAGAGTTAAACAAATACAGCATAAAAGAATGCAACACATTCCACAGAATAAACAAATGTAACACTTCTTAAAATAATATTCTACAACACTCCTTAGTGTCAAATGGATCATCTAAGTATATGTTGTCAGTGACATTTTTTTTTTTGAGACAGGGTTTCTCTGTGGCTTTGGAGCCTGCGCTGGAACTAGCTCTTGTAGACCAGATTGATCTCGAACTCACAGAAATCCTCTTGCCTCTACCTCCCGAGTGCTGGGATTAAAGGCGTGCGCCACCACACCTGGCTGTCAGTGACATATGTTTTCACCAAATCTTTCCATCATCCTTTCCCTTTCGTTTGTGTGTTCAAGACAATTTTGCTCTTTAGCCCAGGTTGGGCCCAATAACTCACTATCCTTTAACAAAAGCTATATAAATTATAATTACTGGTATGACTGGCCTTGCCCTCTTTAAAGAAATGTGGAGAGGGAGGTAAATACAGCCAATTCTTTATGTATGAAAATGTCATAATGAGACCCATTATCATATAGAGCTGATATGTTAATAAAAGAGCAAACAGTGAAATTAAAGGCATTTTATTCACTTCTGCCTCTTATCTTCATTCTCTTGTTATTTCAGTGCATTGCTTCTTGTCTCACTGCTCACTGTCTCGGCAAAGCTGTCTAACTCAGTTTCTGAATATGGGATATGGCAAAAATCCAGGGGAAAAATTGAACAAATACAGACATGAAGATGGCCACCAGGAGGACTGTATAGTAACACACTAATCACTCCTGGACACTGGAAAATGTTAGCTGATGCCCAGGCTGAACTATGAACCACCCATCCTTTAAGCATGCAAGGACAACAATTAGGACGTCTGCAGTCCTTTGTGTTTTTAATAAGGAAGCACAGTGCAAACTCTCTGTGTCTCTGTCTTTTCATCATGCCCTGCTTGTTCAAGCTCTTTTCAAACTTGCTATTCAGCTCCTAAAAAAACGTTCTAGCATTATACCCTTTCGCAACTGGGCAGATCACACCATGGTGCCGTGGACATGACAAACCATTTCTAATACTAGATGACTCGCTTTTAAATTAGATGATCATAGAAAATTATTTTAACACAAAGACATTTTTACCCCTTAAAAAAGAGTTAACATTTTAGGCTTAACATTTATAGTGTAGGATTATGTAACCTCTCAATAGGTAGTGAAAGATTAATTATTTGGGTTTTGATGAGATAACTGATGCACTTTTTTTATTTATTTATTATGTATACAGTATTGTTAGTATTCTGTCTGCATGTATGCTTGCAGGCCAGAAGAGGGCACCAGATCTCATTACAGATGGTTGTGAGCCACCATGCGGTTGCTGGGAATTGAACACAGGACCTTTGGAAGAGCAGGCAATGCTCTTAACCACTGAGCCATCTCTCCAGCCCTGCACTTTTTTTTAAAGTAGTAAAGTTATATTCTTGCCTCCAAAGTTTTATTAGATATATCAAAAATGTTTCTGTACACCAATATTAAGTCTCTCTGCTGATGCAGTAGATCAGACCAGGCTGAATTAAAATCCAGATTTTAATCTGAGCAAAACATTCCTGAGTGGTCTCAGGGGAAGATGAGAAACCATGAGGAAGAACCATGACGGGAGTCTGTGGGCCAGACTTTAAATATCCTGGTGGGGGTGGAGCTACTGTTTGGTCGACTTTCTTTGGGCAGAGTCTGCTGAGCTGAGGAGGCCCAAAAATGTGCAAGTTAAAGACTGTCAGCCAGGCAGACTCACAGATTGGAATTTTCAGAGAATCTTAAAATCATCAAAGGGAGTAATGATCCTAATTCCCCAAGCAGCACACAAAAGCTGCTAAACAAAATGCTGTCTCTGAGAAGGCATGCGGTTAACATGCCTATACAACACCGCTTCAAAAAATAAATAAAAAGGAGTTATACACTCAGTCCCTACAAAATGCCTTAAATCATGCCCTTTTTATACCCATGAGAAGTCTGTTGTGGATAGATTTTGGCATGATGGCACAAAGGCGACCTTTGCTAAAGCAAGGTAAAAAAGACCCATGTGTTGGATTATGGAAAGGACCTGACCCTGTATTAATTTGGGGTAGAGGATGTATTTGTGCTTTTTTTTACAGGAAGATAAAGCTTGATGAGATGACTGCATATACAGCAGAAAGATGCCAGCCCTGATGACATCGCAGCCACTGATGACTCCATAGAAGAAGTGGAAAGGGGTTTCTGACTTCCTTAATGCCATCACACTGCAGTCTGAGAAGGGAAAGATGATCATGGTGACAACTGGTGATTCCTAGTTTCTTAGTGAGCCTACTGCACAAATGTCCAGACCTTGGTGTGTTTTGTTTACTTTGGAACCAGTCCAAGGACACTGACTCAATATTTGACAGTTTATCCATATTTTATCTCGGGACACAGAATTCATACACAGTATGGTATTCAATCTGCTGTTAAAATAAAGGACCTGAGAGCTGAGTTCTCAGTTTCCCCCTCTGGGGAAAAAAAGACTTGTTATGGGGACAAAAGATGACTAAAACCCCTCTTCCAGGATGAAGAGGGATAGACTAGAGGTTTTTGCTGCTCACAGATTGGGATAAATACTTAAAAGCAGCATTGCAATTGGACTCTTACCCATCACGGAAACCTTTTCTTTCTTTCTTTCTTTCTTTCTTTCTTTCTTTCTTTCTTTCTTTCTTTACTTATTTATTTATTTATTTTTTGGGTTTTCAAGACAGGGTTTCCCTGTGACTTTGGAGCCTGTCCTGGAACTAGCTCTTGTAGACCAGGCTGGTCTCGAACTCACAGAGATCCGCTGCCTCTGCCTCCCGAGTGCTGGGATTAAAGGCGTGTGCCATCACTGCCCGGCCAGAAAACTTTTCTTGTCTTTTGATTAGAACAGGTTTAAGAGAATTGTGATTTGACAAATTGTGTGTTTATTGTTAATTTCCACACTAGAATTATGCTATTGACTGTTAAATGTTTGTAACTGCTTTAGTTCACGGTAAGAGGCTACTGATTAAAAAAAAAGATTAAAACTTGTCTGAGAAGTTTGACATTACAAATAAGTTCTTGGATTTGACAGCTTTATTCATTAACCACTAAAAGCAACACATATGCAGAAGGACTTCCCACGCCAGTTAATAAGCAAGATTAAACTGTCTTTCTTCAAGTCAGGAAGCCATCAACAAAGAAAAAGAGAAAACTAAAATACAACATTTTTATCTTCCATACACACACACACACACACACACACACACACACACACACACACACACACACACTCCCTCTGCCCTTGTATTCTATTCAAGTTTTCTGAAGAATAGATGATGTCCAGCACATTGGCAGGACATTCTTTCCTATTAAATCTATAAATTCAGTGCTAATCTCTTCTGGAGTAATTACCGTAGTAATTACTTCTCTTGTTTCTATGAGAAAATACCCGACAAAAGTAAATTAAGGAAAGAATGATACCACATTTTATGACAGCAAGAAAGGGTTTTAACTGAGTGCAGAGGAGAGGGAGGCAGCTGCCAGATAACAAGAGACAAAGATGAATGTTAATATTCAGCTCTGTTCTCCTCCCCCCTTTTATTCAGTCTAGAACTCCAGTCCAGGAGTTGTCCAGACATGTATCTCAGAGGTAATTATGAATTTACTCAAGCTGACAGTGAAGATTAACTATTACGCAGATATACAAAGAAATAATATTTGATTTGCATCTGAGCATAGTGCTATAAGTTCCCACATAAAGTAAACCCCCACTTAAAAGTAACATACTCAGCCTGGGTGGTGGTGGTGCACACCTTTAATCCCAGCACTCGGAAGGCAGAGGCAGGTGGATCTCTGTGAGTTTGAGGCCAGCCTGGTCTACAGAGAGAGAGTTCTAGAACAGCCAAGGCTACACAAAGAAATCCTGTCTTGAAAAATAGCAACAACAACAACAAAAGTAACATACTCATAATTCCTCTCGCTGATGAGTAGCTTTATCACCCCAACAATTTCCAAATGATCGTGCAGCTTAAAGTAAAAACATAAAGCAAAAAACGATGAGAAGAGCAGAACAGAAGTCAGAAATGTTTGTAGCTAAACTCAACATCCTACAAAGGGAAGTATTTTCAAAATATGAAGTATCTGTATTTTGGACCATGTAATAGATTCAAACTGGAAAAAAGTGAAACTATAGATAATATTTTCATATTATCCATAAACAACATTAAACATTAATAACTTATGTCCACACTTCAAAACAGTATGACAACTATACCACGAGATAATTTAGTAAGCGGTGACAGAAAAGTTCATATTATAGCATTCTCATCCCTGAAAAGCTTGTTGTGGTGGTGTACACCTGTGATTCCAATACTCCAGAAGACAAAGCAGGACGATCAGAAGTTCAAGACCAACCTACGCTATAGTGAGACCTTCAAAAACAAGACAAGACAGGGTGCTGGAAAGATGGATGCACTTGTTGCTTTTGTAGTGGACCCCAGTTCAGTTCCTAGCTTTCCCGTGGCTCCTCACAACCACCTGGAAGTCCAGTTCAGGATATCTGATGCTCTCTTCTGGCCTCCATGGGCTCTGCATGCACATGGTGCATATTCACACGTGTAAGCAATCACAGATACACAGAAAATAAAAATAATCTTTTTTACAAAGATAAAACAAAGAGCCCAATATCCATAAATGATTCATTGTTAAATGTATTGGCAGTATATATTGCCCTACATTTTAAAAATGAAAATATTACATTTTGAAATGTTGCATAGAGCCTGGAGAGATTGTTTAGCAGGTAAGAGAGATTATTGCTTTTGGAGAAGACCCAGGTTCAGGTCCCAGGACCACATGGTGGCTCACAACCTGTAGTACCAGCTCTGCAAAAATTAAGATAAAATGGTCAGGCACATAATGATAAGCAGATTCAATCAGTATTCTGTATCCCTTACAATAATGTATCTCTTTGTAATGTATTCCAAGGTATAGCAGGGGGAAAGTTGTCACTGTTCCCTTTTTTCTTTAAGTGAACCCATTTATCAGAGGTTGGACAAGCCTCAAATGGTAGCACTGCTGCTGTCTTTCAGTTCCTTCAGTCTTTGATGTCAGTCTTCACTGTGACAGCAGAAGCAGTGTTGTGCCTCCAGGCCACATCAGCCACTGTTTTCATGGTGGAACCACAGTGCCGGACACCAATGGTGTCATCTTGGTCTTGTCACAGAAGGGGCAGTTGTACTTGGCTTGCTGGATGATTTCAATTTTCTTCACCATTTTCCAGAGGAAGGCACCATAGTGGGTCCTGTATTTCCCGATGACCCTGACCTTCTTGGTGCGTTTACCCTTGTCGCCAGAACCTAAGCTCATAACCAGAGAGAAAGAGAAGTGATGCACAGGTGTGGTCTAGAGGAAGTTGTCACTGGGTTTCTTGAGGAATCAGGATCTGATACATAGAACACAAAAACATATTATGGAAGAAAAAGAATGAAAGGAAAGAAGGAAGAAGAGATAAAAAGACATAGAAAAAGATAGACTGATTAAACAACTCAAAGAATTTTCTTAAAAGAGATTGCACAACTGTAATTTTTTTTCCAGTGCTGACAGGGAACCCAGGACTTTGATAGGGTTCTACCACTGAGCAAGATCCCCAGAGACACAGTTTTCAAAGTGACAGTCAATAGCTGTGATAAGCCTGATGAATAAATCAGACTTTCACCGAATAGCCAGGGAATTCCACATCAAAGTCATCCTCTATGCTCACACCCTCCCTTATTTCCACTCTGTCACTTCTAATCTTTTAACTGTCTCCATTTAAAAATTAGATTTATTTTATGTGTATGGGTGTCTTTCCTGCATTTTGTACATATATCACATGCATGCTGAGTGTCCCAAGGCCAAGAGAAGGTGTCAGATCCTCGAAACTGGAGTTACAGATAGCTGTGGGCTGCCAAGTGAGTGCCTGGAACCAGGTCTTCTGAAAGAGCAGCAAGTGCCTTTAACTGCTGAGCCTTCTCTCCAGTCCCTTAACATTCTGTTTAATATTTTAAACACATTAATTGAGAATCTCCTACTTGCATACAATGTATTTCTATCCTGCTCACCCCCTCACCAACTCCTCATGGATTCCTCCCTGCCAGCTCCCCTCCATATTTCATGCCCTTTCTTGTTTTTATTATAGAGCCCTGAGCCTCTTTTTCAAGAACGTCATGTAATTGGGATCATGTGCTATGTATGCCTCCTAGATTGACTTCTTTTCACTTGAAGCTAAATCCATGTCTTCTTTTGGTTTGGTGGTTTCTTTCTTGTTAGCCATTGACCAGTATTCCACTGACTGCAGAGAACATAATGGATTTATTCATTAACCTCCTGGAGGACTCACTCATTGCTTCTAGGTTTTGGCAATCATGAATGGAACTGCTTATAAATATCCATGTACAGGCTTCTGTGGGGATGTTTCCACCTCATTCAAATAGACACGTAAGCACACAGTTGCCGGGAGGCTTGGGAAGAATACAATTAGTTTCAGAGCTTCACAAACAAGAAGACTAGAATCCAGATTCTTCAGAATCCATGAAAATGCCAGGTGAGTGTGTGTGTGTGTGTGTGTGTGTGTGTGTGTCTGCCTGTAATTCCAGCCTCAGAAAGTGGAGACAAGGGATCTTGCAACAAAATGGACAGCAAACCTAGCCCTATCAGTGTGGGCTCTGGTATCCGCCAGCCTGGCCACAGCCATGGCTTGAATACAGCTTGGTAGCTAGAAAGCTAGCAATTTAGAAAGACAAAAGGTGAAAGGCTTGGCTCCGGCCTTCTTTGACTTGTAGATTGCCCAGGAAGGCTCCAAAGCTGGTGAGGTATGCAGGTGTGTTGCTCAGAGGTGTGGTGTCCCCCGGAAAAAGAATGTGTATAGAGAATTCCTGAGGGTGGAGGAGGATTCAGATTGAGAGGACATTCAGAGCTTGGGAGAGAGAATAAACGCAGGTCATGCTGTAAGGACATGGAGTCCTGCACTGCCTTTGAACGATGATGGTGTGAAAGAGTCTGATTCTTCCACGCGCCTCCGAGAACACATTTAGGGAAAAGCACCAGTTTCTATGTTGGGGCGACGGTCCCTGACATATCAGTGAGCTCTGGGTTTGGCTGAGAGACCCTGCCTTAAAGAATAAGGTGGTCTTTAATGTCATCACTGTTGGGTTTTCTAGCCAATGATAAATGTTAACTGATTCTTAGAAAAAAAAAAAGGTAAACTAAGGTGGAAGCACAATCAAGGAAGATTCTTCATAAAAATCTCAGACTACCACATTTATGCACATATACCCAAACACACATGAGAACACACATACACACATGCGTGTGCAAATCACACACATATACATGAAAAGACAAAAAGAAAAGATTGCTAAATCCACAATAAATATGAATAAAAAACTCCAAAAAGCTAAACTTCACAATAAATATGAATTAAAAAACTCCAAAAAAAAGAAATTTTGTTTCACACAGAATGAATGTACACGCCTGTTGTGCACATCCCCTCGAGTGCACATCTATTAGAGTGTGGCCATTCTAATAGATGGTACAGGTTTCTCTGTTGTCCTCAGTTGCACCGTTTTGACGATATAATAAATTTTTTGTTCTTTTGTTTTTTGGGACAGGGTTTCTCTGTGAAGCCCTGGCTATTCTGGAACTCACTCTTTAGACCAGGCTTGCCTTGAACTCAGAAATCCACCTGCCTCTGCCTCCTAAGTCCTAGGGTAAAAGGCATGTGCCACCACTTCCTGGATAAAAATGAGATGTTTTAATATTTTTTGAGATCTTTTCCCAGATATCTTTGATCCTGAAATAGGCCACAGCTGTGTTTTTCTTTGATCTAGAATTCTGTCTTGATTAGAGGAAAGAATGAATAGGCAAGGTCAGAGGAGGGATGAAAGTAGATGGTTGACTCAGGCAGTGGTGGTGCATGCCTTTAATCTCAGCACTTGGGAGGCAGAGGCAGGTCTACAGAACAAGTTCCAGGACAGGCTCCAAAAGCTACAGAGAAACCCTGTCAAAAAACCAAAAAAAAAAAAGAAAAAAAAAGAAAAGAAAAAAGTAGACGGTTGATAACAAATTTTTCAGAGTTTGTCTTTAGCTTTGACATGATCTCTAAGTTTTTCTTAGTTTCTCATTTATTTTTAACAGATCCCTTGATCATTTTTTCTTGATAAGTTTTTAAATTGTAATTAAAGCAGTTTGTTCATTTATGACCTTCAATTATACTAAAACTTTCAGTATAGTGAGAAAAAAATTTCCAACAATACAGACTCAAATGTCCCTCACTAAGAGAAGAGTAAAGCCAAGTTATTTTAGTTTTCCCATTTTTCTCATATACATATATGAATTGAATTAACATAATTATAATACACAGAAGCAATTAAAGTACAAAATTGCAGTATCCCTCTCTAATCATTTTCCTTTTTTCAAATTAGACAACAGAAATGACAGAAGAAAAAGACCAAATTAGTACACAAACAAAACGGATACCTGCAACCACATACTGCAAGCAAATGGGAATGATAAACGCAAATAAATCTGAAAAACAAGCTTAGAATAAACCAATGGACTATCAAAACCAAGGGAGGTCCCAGCCCAGGAAGAACTCCCTAACAATCCACTTGGGACAGTATGTCAGAGGACTGGGCACAAGGGCCCATTCTGGTATCTGGCGCCTATCTGGGTGACAATCGATTGTCCTTAGGGGCCCAGATTTGTCAGCATAAAACTCTGAACACAAAAACACAACTCTTGGGGCTGGAGAGATGGCTCAGTGGTTAAGAGCACTGCCTGCTCTTCCAAAGGTCCTGAGTTCAATTCCCAGCAACCACATGGTGGCTCACAACCACATGGTGATTCACAACCACCTGTAATGAGATCTGGTGCACTCTTCTGGCCTGCAGGCATGCATGCAGGCAGATCACTGCATACTTAATAAATAAAAAGAATTCTTTTAAAAAAAAGAAAAGAAAAGAGCCGGGTGGTGGTGGCGCACGCCTTTAATCCCAGCACTCGGGAGACAGAGGCAGGTGGATCTGTGAGTTTGAGACCAGCCTGATCTACAAGAGCTAGTTTCAGGATAGGCTTCAAAGCTACAGAGAAATCCTGTCTCGAAAAATCAAAAAAAAAAAAAAAAAAAAGAAAAAGAAAAGAAAGACACAACTCTTACCTCAAATGGAATAAGAATCATTTTGGAGTCAAACATGAGTGCTCACGGCCTGGGAACACAGATGCAGGTGATTTCAGATTTCATGTTCCACTCTGAAACTGTGGTAGCATGTGATTTTATTAGTGATGAGCAAAGAAAGGAAAATATCAGGATAGTTACCATATACTTTGGTGAAGTACAATGAATAGGTCCAAACTAGGGAAATCTCTGTTAAATGACTTAGATGTTTTCTGGTGACATTCTTATACTTTCAAATTGCTAAAGACTAGTGTTTTTCTAAGAATACATTTTAGAGTTGGATAGTAACAAAGAAGTATTGAATACTTCAGGCAAGTTTTATTTATACAAACAAGATATCACTGCAGTACATAAAACACACCAATAATAAATTTGTGACCCCCTAAACAGCCACTTTCTTGTCCCAGGACACAGTCAGCTGTCTAGCGTGAAGAGTCCAGTCTTGTTTTCCATGTCCCTGCACCTCTCTTTCTGAGAAAGAGTCTAACTAGCCTTGACTGGCTTGGAATTCGATATATAGGCCAGGCTAGCCTTGAGTTCTTAGAGACTTGCCTGCTTCTGTCTTCTGAGTGCTGGACAATGATCTGTACCATCACATCCAGCTTTTAGCCTTCAGTCTCTGCATTCTAGATTCACAGTTAGAGAATACTCATATTTTGCTGAGATTCAGACCAGATATGCTGCCTCTAAGCTATCACTCCCTTCTCGTTGTACACGTTCATGTGGATGTGTGCACATGGGCATGTGTGTGCAGGCTAGATGTTGACATTGTTGTCTTTAACTGCTCACTTTTCTGCCTTATTTATTGAGACTAACTCTGTCACTGACTCAGAAGTTCATTGACTTGGTTAAGCAGGCCAGGCAATGAGCTCATGGATGCCCTCTGGTACCCTACCCATCTCCCAGCACTGTCACTAGGGTTACAGGTGCTCGCTGCTGCACTTGGCTTCTACCTGGGTGCTGCAGATCTGGGTCCTCATGCTTGCAGGAGAGATACTTTGCTGATTTAACCATCTCCTCAGCCCCTAAACCGTCACTTTTCTAAATCCACATTCCCAGTTCCCCACCT
>JAQHUG010000030.1:7860578-7894596 GCA_028555095.1 Dicrostonyx torquatus
ATAATTTTGCAATAACCTCTCATATACCTTTTATAAACAGCAGTGCATACATACATACTACAAAACTGAAAGTCAATTGGCCTTTTTCCTCAAACAAATTCTGGTTGTAAAATATCTATATATTATACAAGGGAGCCCAGTTCAAAACAAAAAACCATTTTTACAAGGTAGAAAAATTTTCAATTCATTTACACATTTACATTCTATATATTTTCTCATGGTCAACAAACTGACTCAAATGGTTTAAGTTATCCCACCATTTAAAGAGAAAAGTGTCTACAATAATTTTAAACCATGGAGTTAACTTAATTTCACCACTGGCTGCTTTCTTCATCATTTCTTTGAGTTCTTCCTTTGATACATAGCAATAGCTTTTAATCTCATTGGGATCTGGATTCAATGTTACATTCTTCCTCAGAAACAAAATATAATCAATTTCATGTTCACCCCATATACCATCAGACTGGGCCTTGTAGTAAATTCGTGTTAGATAATGCATTTCCTT
This sequence comes from Dicrostonyx torquatus, assembly GCA_028555095.1. NCBI lineage: Eukaryota > Metazoa > Chordata > Mammalia > Rodentia > Cricetidae > Dicrostonyx > Dicrostonyx torquatus. The sequence continues at coordinate 7,861,084 of JAQHUG010000030.1, forward strand.
TGGATCAACCTACAACATGAAAAGAAAACTCAATTAATAATACTATCAATGAAGTCAGACATAGTGGTGCATGTCTTTAATCCCAGTACTCTGGAGGCAGAGGCAGGTGTTGCTGAGTTTGAGGCCAGTTTGATCTACATAGTGAGTGCCAAGCTAGCCAGGGATACACAGAGAGACACTGTTTCAAAAAATTAAGATAAATTAATGACAAAAGATAACCTAAAATCAACACATTTCAAGTATATCTTTGTCTTTTAAATTATTTTTGTGTATGAGTGTCTTGCCTCCATGTATGTCTGTGCACCACTGTGGTTCCCAGGAGACAAGAAGAGGACAACTGATCTGGAGTTAGAGGACTGTAAGCCGCTGCGTTGGTGTAGAGACTAAACACGGTTATCTGGAAGAGTAGCCAGTGCTCTTAAGTGCTGAGCCATCTCTCCAGCCCTTTAACAATATCTTGAATGGCAGCAGTGTAGTTTTATAAACAGAGCTTTTAAAGTATTATTCTCCTATTGATGATATATGGAAAATTATTACTATTTTGAGTGTCTAAATTTTTTATTCCCTAGACCAAACATAAGTTAATTTTTTCCAAAGTATTAAAAAATAGTCACTCAATATAGAATAGTTTCTCAAAATAGAATGCATTCATATTTTAAAGTTGCTATTACAAAAAAACCCCTTTTTTTGTTTCAATAGATGTTGAGACACTTTGTCTTAATTTTCAAAGAGAACAATTCAGTAAGGCATGGTGGTGCACATCTTTAGTCCCAGCATGCTGGCTGGAAGCTGAGATAGGTAGATCTCTGTGAGTTCAAGGATAGCATGGTCTACACAGCGAATGCCAGGCTAGCTAGCCCTAAATTTTGGTTTCTTAAAATCACAGTCCTAGTTTTGCTCAATATTGATATACCAGTCTATTATAATTGAGCAAATCAGAGATGAATGCTGCCTTGTAGACATCCTTAGGAACAAATCTAAGTGAACTGAACCTTCCTTTGAATTGTTCCCTTAAATTATACACACACACACACACACACACTTATTTATTTATTTATTTATTTATTTATTATTTTTTTTGAGGCAAAGTCTCTCCAAGTAGCCCTGGCTAGCTCGGAACTTGCTATGCAGAAAAGTCTGGCCTGAAACTCAGAGAACCACCTACCTCTGCCTCCTGAGTACTGCAATTTAGCTCAGTGACTTGCCAAGCATGGATGAAGAGCTGGGTTCCATCCTCAGCACCACATAAACTATGCAAGGTGCATACTTGTATTCTCAGCACTAGGAAAATGAAGGCAGGCGGATCATCAAGATCTTCAGCTACATGAGATCCATCACACCTCAGAAAGAGGGAAGACGGAGAGATAGCTCAGCAGTAAGAGTACTGGTTTGTTTTTCCACAGGACTAAGGTTTGAGTCCTAGCACCAACATGTCAGCTGACAACTAGCCTTAACTCTAGTTCCAAGGGACTGAACTCTCTCTTTTGGCCTCCTCCTGTACTGTGTGCACATGGCACATAAGACGTGCATGCAAGAAAAACAGAGACATAAAATAAAAATAGATATTAAAAAGTTTTTAAAGGAGGCTGGAGAAATGGATCAGCAGTTACGAGTACCACCTACTCTTCCAGAACCCAGGTTCAGTTCCAGCATCCACATGGGGGCTCAAAGCCATTTGCTACTCCAGTTCCTGGGGATCTAACACCCTTTTTCTGGTCTCCTTGGGTACTAGGCATATATGTGGTGCACATCAATGTAGGCAAACCATAAAATAAAAAGGTATCTTTTAAGAAAGAGAAACAAAAATTTGGCTGAGTTTGGAAGGCGTGCCAATAATCTCAGCATTTAGGAGGCAAAAACAAGCATATTGTTTTTGTTGGAAACCAGGATGAGCTATATAGCAAGATACTGTCTCAACAAAAACAAAAGAAAACAAGTTGGGTGGTGGTGTTACACACCTTTAATCCCAGCACTCGGGAGGCAGAGGCACGTGGATCTTTGTGAGTTCGAGGCCATCCTGGTCTATAGAGCGAGTTCCAGGATAGGCTCCAAAGCTACAGAGAAACCCTGTCTTGAAAAACAAAAACAAAACAAAAGAAACAATGAAAATGAACATAATATTCTAATATTCCTTATTGAAGAACCAATTCTATAAATTAGGAAGTTATAAAACACAGACCTGTACTACTGCAATCACAGCAGTTTGGGAGACTGAGGCAGGAGGATTAAGGCCAGGTTGGGCTACATAGTGAAACTCTGTCTCAGAACAAAATTCTTGTCCTGGAACTGTAACTTAGTGGAAGTGTACTTGTTAGGAATGTACAAGACTCTGGGTTCTACCCAAAGCATTGCATAACATTTCCTTTTGGTTAACAGTCTATATCGAAGGAGTGATTTAGATTCAGGCTGCAAGCTATCTGATAAACTAATTACCTCTTCTAAGGGTATTCCCAGTTCCGCTCTCAAGCGCCTCTGTGCAGCTCGTTTTACACCGATGGCATTGTTTTCTTCAAGCTCACCTGGGTTACTTAATGGATGACTACAGCAACTATTGGTGAAACAACCTGGAAAATAGTAATATGAACCAAGATTAAACTTTTCTTCAAATTAGGTCTGAAAGATCATGGAAGTTTTATAAGTAGTCAGATAAACAGAGTTTTAAGTCAGTTACAATGGGCTACCTATATTAATTTCTTTTTTTTTCTACATTATTTTCTTATGTATACAATATTCTGTCTCTGTGCATGTCTGCAGGCCAGAGAGGGCACCAGACCTCATTACAGATGGTTGTGAGCCACCATGTGGTTGCCGGGAATTGAACTCAGGACCTTTGGAAGAGCAGACAATGCTCTTAACCACTGAGCCATCTCTCTAGCCCTTTCTACATTATTTTCTAAAAGATAGTTATGGATAAGTTTTAAAGCTTTCTTAAAACCAAGATGAAAACAAAGAGATAATTCAGATATTAAGGTTATACTCATTGGATAAGGTTATTAAAATAAAATATAAATGAAGCCATTTACCAAGCTATTCCTTTTGGACCTTGGCACCAAGAAGTTCAATCAGATTAATATAGCTCCCAGTAGAATCTACCTTGTGCATTAAATATACTAACCTGGAAAGGTAATTTTCGCATCTGATCTCTGCTGTAACAGGAGCTTATTTTCAGTATTAAATAAGAAGACACTAAAAGCTCGATGTAACAATCCTAAAAGCAAAAGAAGTATGACTGGTTAGAAAATGCCCACTATTTGTCCAGTTTTCCCTCTTGCAGATAAAACTACGACTAGGAACTTGCTGACAGTTCTGTTATTAACAGGAATTTCTGTATGGCCGTTATGGTGTGTTAGTTCCAGCACACCAGTAAGACTCAGTCACCAAGGAAAGGAATGGCAGTGTCGGCAGCTTTAAGGCAGGCCAAACGCTTTCAGTAACCGCTAACCACGTCATTTAGTTTCCTGCTGTGAATGTGGTGTGTTGTGTGTGTGTGTATGTGTAGGTTTCATGTTTCCCTTCAACACCTACTTCTCTCTCTAGTCTTCAGAGTAAGAGGCTTGAGTACTCTGTTAATAGTCTACTTCTTCTCTATGTGCCCAGAATAATTCTCGAGCAGTTTAGTAAAGATACACAAAGGGGAAAGAAATATTACAGAAGAGGTAGCAAGGCAGATTTTATTACCTCACTGCTTAACTGGAATGAAATGTAAAGTATCATTAAGACATGGGTCTCTCAGCACTTGGGAGGCAGATTTCTGCAGAGTAGCCAGCCAGAGCTACACAGTGAGAACCTCCCCAGCCCAAAAGGAAAAGCGTACCTTTTATCCCAATGTTTCTCTCAGCTTACTGGAAAAGTCTAGACAAATCACTTTATAACAAAGAATATTTTAAAACAGTACCTTTGTCAATGTTTTCGTTCAGGTGACAATTTTTCTTGGTGTCAGCCCCAATTTTATTGTCATTTTCATCAATAAGAATACACATCTCTGCCAGAAGTTGAACCTGTTGTTCATCGAGATGGCTGGTATTTATTTCAGGCATTGTGAGAGAATGTCTGATCTGTCCTAGAACACTGACATTGAGAAAGGCCATCATATTAGTGTATTCTAAATGGCATATATGTAGTTAAGAATATCTAGAGTTGAGCTGAGGAACTAGTTCAGTCATTAAGCTTATAATTATGCTTATTGTTCCCATCTGCCACCTCACCAGTCCATCACCCTTGGGCTCCTCCAAGGCTGCCACTGGCCAAACACTCGCCCCTACCTTGACCGTCATTTCTCCTACAGACAATCACAGCCAGCATTCTATGACAGTTGCTCTAACATGGCAACTCAATGTTCTATGCAAATTACTGAGCAGATGCCTCTGGAGCACTGGAAAGTCAACTCTTCTCCCTTGGAGTATTTTTCTTTACATATTTTCCCATGCGTGATCTGGCTCCAACCTAACGTTTCGTTCTATTTTTCCACAACAGTCTCTGGATTCTTTATTATATGCTCCCACGGTCTGCCCGAGTACTTTTGCCATTCACTTCCTCAGCACAGCTGCTAAAGAACACTACACATCAATGTTCATTAGAATCCAGTTTTCAAATTCCAATTCACAATCATATAGACAATGTCCCAGTAAGATTTTACCCAATTTTCAACCTGGGCTCATAGGAAAGATTTACGCAACTATTCTGTCAATTCTCCTAAGGGCAATATTTAGATGATATTTTTGATGAAGAGGCAAAAACTTTATTCACTATATTCAAGTGGATGCCTTAGAGCAGTTCCTGGCATTTTTTAAAAACGGTGAATTAGTGTAGTGTCAATTCTAACTTTATAAGTGCAAGAACTAGGCAATGCCTAAACTTGACAATGTGAAATTAAGTGCAGCTATGTTCCAATCAGTCTTTAATTTACGGACACGAAAATCTAAATTTCACTTAATCCCTATGTCACAAAATGTTTTAATTTTTCTCCAGAAAAATATTTATATTAGGTTATAGTTCAAACATCCTGACCTTAATGTAGACACTTAATTTTCTGAACTCTAACTACTTAAGTATTTTGGTATTTTAAATATTTGTGTATTTTAACATATTTTGCACCTCTCTATCCAGCAGTTTCTAACTTTTCTAATACTTGTAAGAGCATCTTACATATCTTCCCAGTTTTTTAAAGATAAGTTTTCCCACACTATTTTGAAGATTCCATGTTCTCTAATTTCAAATATACAGATTACTTTAGTTGAAACACACCACTGAACGGCTACCTAATATAACTTTCTAAAACTAAATACAGTACAGAATAAACTAACTGGGGGAAAGGGGAATATCATTGATGACAATGAGGCTAAAATATCGAATACTAAATAAACAGAAAGGAGCTTAATGATTACATGAAAGGACAAGCACTGTAAGAAGTAAAAATGGACTTGAACTCACAGGATATATTTACAATGTTCATAGACTAATTTAAAATCCTAAAGTAGATTTCATTCTTATGGAATTACTAAACTTTTTGAACAACGTCTTTAACTCATAATGCCAGGATATTAGGAATCAACTCCATGGTTACAGAATAAAATTATTCATTTAAAGATAAGGAAAATACACATCATCGAACTCAAGAAAAAGATAAAACCCACGTGGACATTTACCAACTACAATACCTACAAGTCCTCAAACTAGAAGAAAGCAGCTTAGGAACTGACCTATTTATTCAGTACTGGAAGAAGAGTGGTGAGGTGCTCCAAACTGAAACAAAGACTAGATTTTCTCAAGTCAAGTCAGCTCCCTTTTTATAACTCAAGTTACCCAACGGCTATGAAACGCAGTATTTCTTGGACTATTGGATCGCTCCTCAGGGCATTTCCACGGAAAGCCCGGTGGACCCGATGCACTGCCCCTGGGACACAACAGACCACCCAACCCGTCCAAGAGGATCAATGCCTAGACTGAGGCAACGGTACCAGGCGGCCAGAACTCAGGTCCACCATGGCTAGCAGAGGTGGGAAACCGTGTCACCTCAGCCTCATCCTGCCACCCAGCCCCTTCTGGTCCCCTCGCTCCATCATCCTTCACCGAAGCCACACTTACCAGAGATTCCAGCTAGAAACGCTGTGAAGTCCTGTGCGCCTTATTTCAACGCTCCTCGCAGCAAGCCCCGCCTCCAGACACCGCCCCCTAAACGCATGTCCAATCACTTGCGCCAGCACTCGTCCGCGCCACATACCCTCAGCCAATTGCCACTAGTGTAAGCCTGACGTCCGCGGCCGCGCCAGGCTTGCGTTCGGTGGCACCACCTTCCTGGCGCTTGGCTCCGAAAAACTCTCCGGAGGTTTCGAGATGTGGCTGCGGAACTGGGCCGCGGCCGCGGGTGCTGGCGGTTCCTGGTGCACAGCTGGGACGGCCGGCACGCCTAGCTGCCTCGCGGAAGGAAAGCTTTTCTACCGGGAAGGCGTCTTGAGGATGGTGCGACCCAATCGATCCCTAACCAATGGCATCTTCGATCATGCCTGGGCTCCCCAATCAGCTGGCGGCAAGATCAGGGCGTGTCCCAGTCGCCGCTCGGGTGTGTGCGCGTGATGATGTCAGACGCCTTGAAACGAGAGCCCTGGCGAGTACAGTTCTTTACACAGGAACATCTTAACTTTTCCTTGCGACACGGAACCTTGGGTCCCCGCTCAATCCGATGTTCTGTCCTTTAAAATCAGACCTAGAGGGCGGTATGAAACTCTAGTGGGACTTGATGAAAATTAAAAAGAATCAAGAAATCATTGTTAATATGTTAGTTTGGAAGATTTACCCCTACTTCCCCAATATGTTATTCCAGAAAGAAAAGTTTGTACATTTGCAGCAGCAATAATTCCCAAGCTGCTTTGCAATGCGGAATAAATTGTTCAGCAAAGTTGGTACTGGATTAATTGATAGTCATTAAACCATCCTGTGACAATCCATTCTTAATAAATTTAGGAAAGCAAGGTTATACGTTCACAGTCTTTCACTACAGGTTATATGAGGTTTGTGTAAATGTTTAATAATGAGATATGATGTAATTGGGGAAAAGTTTGTTCATTACATCAAATCATTTGTTAATTTTTGTGTAGTGTATGTATTATGTGTATGTTCAGGTACATGATGCCTTCCTCTCGCTTTTTTTTTTTTTAGTAAACATTTTAAGAATTATAGATTTATTTATTTTGTGTGAGTGAGTGTACCGCAATGCTCTAGTGGAGGTTAGAGGACAGCTAAGAGAGTCAGTCATTTTTCTCCTTTCACCACGTGGGTCCTTAGTAACAAGCTGAAGTCTTCATTCAGGCTTGGGGGGTAGACCTTGATCCACGGAGCCATCTCGCTAGCCCCTCCATCTTAATTTTTTTTTAAGAGAAGACGTCTCATTGAAATTGGAGCTCACTGACTAAGCTGAGATTGGATAGCCAGCCAGCCAGTCCTCATGCTCTGCTTCCCCATTTGGGATTATGGATACACTGATAATGCCTGGTTTTATACATGAATGTTGGGGATTTGAGCCCAGTTTTTTATGCTTTCACACTTTGCCCAAGCCTCTTCCCAGCCCAATGCCTGTGGAATTCAATTATCTTGAATTTGCCAGCTAAGCAGTTCTGAAACTTGTTGGTCTCTAGATACTCTGGACACCGAGCTGTATGTGTTGTATCAGCTAAAATATATGAAGAGCATTTTACGTGACAAACTAGTAGGCAAACTGAAGTATTTTTAGTAGCGTTTCCAGGTGATCACAGTAATTTGTGGACATACATATACATACATACATACATACATGTATATACATACATATATATGCAATGTGAGTGTGCTTTTGTATGTGGAGGTCAGAGGTTGCTGATAGGTCTTCCTATAATAATCAGAAATAATAATAAAATACTCTGCCTTATTTTTTTGAGATAGTGTTTCTCCATGAACCTGGAGCTTTGGATTATTGGTAGACTGGCTAGCTAGCAAGTTCCAAGGTCCTGCCAATCTAAGCCTCCCCACCACTGGGATTATAGGTACTCTTCCAGGCCCAGTTTTTATGTGGATTCTGGGGATCCAGATTGAGATCCTTATATTTGTATGGCAAGCATTTTACTGACTGAGCCATTTCCCCAGCCCTGGTTATTTTTTGATAAAACAAGCACACATGCTGACTTTCCTTATTGTAATAGTTATTTCCCATTTTGAATTCTGGAACTTTTTCTGTTTTTTGAGGCAGGATCTCACTGTAGCTCTGACTGTCCTGGAACTCTGTAGATCAGACTGGCCTGAAACTTACAGAGTTCACCTTCCTAGTGCTGGGACTACAGGCATGCACCACTACACCTGGTTCAAGAATTTTGAAATTTAAGAGGACATTTCATACTGATACTTTAGAATTCACTGATTTTAGTTGTAAACTTAAAAACATATTTCCTATGCATGATTTTGTAATATGCATTGGTCGTTTGGAAATTAGTTACTGAATTAAGCAAGTCTTCCAAATGTTGATACATTTCATTATTTATATTTCATCATGCAATCACCATTAATATCACCAATAATCTTGAGACACATTAGGCACCTTTCCCTGTGGGTCGAGGATGGGAATAAAGCCTTGTGAAAACACAGCTAAATACTATTAAGTCATTAATAATGGTGATAATAAGCCTTTGTTGTAAATATTCCTTTGTATGTTATTTTTCTTTTATATTAGTTGAAATGGGAAGTGAGGGTTGTTGCCTAATTAACAGATACCTCCTCTCTGGTGCTTAGAATTCTTTGAACAAAGGACTGTCAGTCCACTAGCCAAGTAGCCAGGTACTTTGACTACTCCATGGACTCATGAGGAAGCTACACAATGGCTACTCCTGTAGCATGGCTCCTATAGGCATTATTCCAGACACAACTGTTTGAAATGGTTTAAGCAGACTGTTTTTTTTTTTTTTCCATCAGAACACTCTGTGAACTAGATGACCCTGCAGCTTTTTCCATCAAGATGGGGGTGGGGGGAGAGGCACACTGGAGAAATGGCTTAGCCATGAAGAACTGGCTGCTCTTGCATTGGACCTGGGTTCAGTTCCTAGCACCCACATGGCATATCACAACCATTTGTAACTGTAGTTCTGGGGACCTGACACATAGGCTCCACTAACACCAGGCACATGTGTGATGCATCTATATAAATGCAGGGAAACACTCTTTCACATAAAAGTTAATTTTTTTTTAAAAGGAGCGTTTTCGCAAATGACCTGACATGACCTGTGACTGGAGTTTTTGAAAACAACAAAGTCTTGCTATGCACCAAAGACTAAACTGGAAATATATAAGTAATCCAGAGTAGCCTTGTACTAATGGTGTTTCCTCTATTGCAAGGACAGTGCCTGAAATATCATGTAGTCTCAGGCTTGCTTTGAACTAATAGTGTTTCTCCATTGCAGAACAAAGTGTCTACGATGTAGCCCCAGGCTGATCTTGAACTTACAGCCTTTGTGCCTGGGCTCTCTAAGTGCTGTGATTTCAGGCATGCATCATTATGCCTAGCTTGAAATATTTAAATGTGCCATGCTTGTTTTTATTTGAACAAAACAATGCTAGAAAAGAAGACAAGGGTTGTAAAGGCAGAAGGAAAGTAAAAGTTATTAGCCCACGAACAGACAGGTACTTTAGCTGTGTGTTATTTTTGAAGGTTGGAAGAAAGATATTGCTAGCCTCTAACATTTTAGGGAAACTCAGCAACAGTTCCTAGCCATTAACTAGATTACTAGCCTTTGAGTTTTTCAGTACTTCATGGCTATAGTCTCCTTCGTGGGGATTCCTCAGTTTTTTTAGATACTTTCAAGCTTAGACTCAGTTGGTAGATGCCCTCTGTTTTAACTAAACTTTCCAAAGGACTAGTTTGGAAAGTCTTGCCCTCTTTTTGAATTTGGCCTTTGTTATGGATTGCTTGATTTAGACTCATATATCTGCCTTTGTATCAGAATCCTATTCCAACAGTACTAAGAATGTGAGTACAAGGTTCAAAACATAAGCAGAGACGAACAATATAAGAATTTAGAAATTAAATAATTGCTTCTTTCCTAATTACATATGATTGCATTGTTCATATTGAACCTTTGGCATGATTTCAGAGGTTTTCTTCAACTATTACATTATTACATTATAAGTAGTTTTGTAAGCAGTTTTATGTATTTTATGTATTATGGACGATGAGGCAAGAAACAAAGTGGTAGAATAATTCAAGCAATAAACTGAATTTTAAAATTTTAAGAAAGAAACATAAATATATGGAAATTCTTTTTTCTTATTGCTCATGGTTTGGATAGAAAATGTCCCTCAAAGGTCATGTGTTGAAGGCTTGGTCACCAGTGCAGCAATACAGCAGGACTCAGATGTTGAGCCTGGGGTCACGATATCATAAGCATTATGATTTTATCAGTGGATTAACCCCCTTAGTTCACTGTCAACTGAAGAAATATGTTAGGAGATAATGGAAATTTTCAGACTAGAGCCTAGGTCACTGGGAACACATTCTCAAAGATTTTATCTTTCTTCTGCCCATGCCCTTCCTGGTTTCAGTAAGGCGATCAGTTTTCCTCTCATGCCATTTCTATCTGATGACTGCCTTTCTGTCCCCACAGGCTTGAAGTCAATACAGCCTTAGTAACGTGGGCTGAAACTTTTGAAATAATCAACTAAAATTAATAATTCATCTTCTGTTTACTCAGGTATATGATCACAGCAATGGGAAGCTAATTAACACACTCAGTTTGTGAAATATTCAATGAGTAGAGTCCGAGGAGCTGGAGAGGTGTTAGTGTACCCATTGTTGAAGATCATGCCAGACCTCATGCATGTCAGGTGAGCATGTATCACTGGACTACATATCCAGCCCTTTATTCCCACTTTTATAAACTTTGAGACAGGTTTTCACTAAGTTACCCAGGCTTGCCTTCAATCACTCTATAGCCCAGACATGCAGGGAACCTGTGATCCTCCCATCTCAAGTTTTTGAGTAGTTGTGGCTACAGATCTGAGCCACTGGGCTGGTTGATTCTGCCTTATGACTTCACTCCATATTCTTTGAATATTTGGAATTCTTTAGGAAGAGGGGAACAATCACGTAGTGTGTGTGTGCGGGGTGGGGAGAGATTAGGTTGGTGGAGAATATTCTTGAAATATGTATTTAAAACACAGCATTGGAGAGTTGGGTAGATGGCTTAGATGTTGAAGTGAAAGCATGAGGACTTGAGTTTGATTCCCAGAACCCACATAAAAAATATGGGTGAGGCAGGTGTGGTGGCACACACCTTAAACCTAGCACTCAGGCTGAGAGGGACAAATGGATTTCTATGAGTTTGAGTTAGGAGTGAGTTCTAGGCCAGCCAAGGCTACCTAGGGAAACCAGTCTCAAAAACAGTCAACAAACAAAACAATTTGAGCATGGTGGGTATGCTAGTAAACCCAGATTTAGAGAGAAAGACAGATAAATCCCTGGGGCTCTCTGGCTAACCAGCCTGGCTTATCTGATACTATCCAGGCCAAGAGAGACCTCCTCTCTAGTGAAAGGTGGACAGTGCCTGAAAAATGCCATCTGAGGTTGCCATCTAAGGCTGGCTTGTGGCCTAATGTGTGGGAGATTATAACAATGGTATTCCTGGATAGGAAGGCAGCCTGCTGGAGGATATAGGTTACAGAAGGCATACCCTTAAGGCTATAGCTGACCCTGACCCTCCCATTCCACATGCTTTAGCACAAGCTCAGGAGCCCAAGAAACCAGGACAGAAACCTCTAAAACCATGAGCCCAAACAAATCCTTCCATGTTAAAGTTATCTCTTTCAGGTATTTGGTGGTGGAGATACAAACGCTAGCCAGTAGAGGAAGCATAATCGTTGCTGTGAGTATCTGACAACATTGGCAGGTTTTGCTTGTGTGTATGTGGGGGTCACTTTATAGTTCAGATTGGCCTGGAACTATGTGTAGCCCAGGCTTGTCTAAATATCCTGGTGATCACCCTTTTCAGCTTCCAAGGTCTGGATTTATAGTTTGAGCCACCATACCCAGTAATAACATGGTTGTCAAGTCTTTGGTATTGTTTTGCAGGAGAAATTTGTAAGAGTGTGTAGACGTAGTCTAGAAAAAGCCTAGAATGTTATATTATTCTGGTGTCAACTCTGAAGACCAGAATGCAGCAGAAATGCAGACAGGAAAGCACTGCTCTGGAGGTCTCTGGTGTTAACAAAAATTTCAAATACTACTCTGGGTATCACACTAGAGGCCACTCACATTACATTCTAGCTAAGAATTTGTCTATATTTTCCTCACATTCTGAGACTTTCTAAGGTACTAAGTTTAAAGGTAATGGCCTCAGGAGAGAAAATTCAAGACAGCTTAGTGTTCAGGCTATGCTATAGTCATGACTGGAGGCTTTTAAGGCATATTTTCAGTGAGAACTGGGAGTCAAAAGCAGAAAGAAAGATTTGAGAAGCAGGCAGTCTGGCCAGAAGAGCAGCAAGTTAATACACAGAAGGGTGTGGTTGTTAAGGAAATTTGTATCCACAAACCTTTATGTTAAGCAAAATAAGCCAAACTCAGAAAGACAAAAGTATCATACTTTCTATCATATGTGGAATCCATATTTAAATCCATCTACACATGTTTACACATTTTTGAAGGACATATAAGTAGAAGGGACATGGTTGGTGAGAAAGAGGTTTAAAAGGAAGAGAGTTTAAACAATGGGGTAAATAATAGAATATACATAAAATGAAACCAGGAGTGACTATTTGGGGAGAGGAAGGAGACCAATGAGGGGATAGGAGGAGCACAAAGGGAAATAAAGGGATTTAATAGGAATAAACTATAGTGATATATATATATATGAAAATGTCCCTCCTCTCCTCTCTCTTCCTCTCCTCCACCACCCCTGTCTGTCTGTTTCTCTCAGTTTTTTTTGAGACAGGATTTTTCTGTGTAGTCCTGGCTCTCTTGGAACTTGTTCTGTAGACCAGGTTGGCCTTGAATTCAAGAGATTAACCAGCCTCTGCCTCCCAAGTGCTGGGATTAGTGTGCACCACCACTGCCTGGTGAGACCATCTCAAACAAAAACAAAACCACAAACAAAATGAAAAAAGATCTTGCAATTTGCCCTGGGATAGTGAAAGATGCCTTCAAGGAATTTCGGTAACTCTATCCAGCATGGACACAGGTATAAAGCTGTAAACCCATTTTTTTTTTCGAGACAGGGTTTCTCTGTAGCTTTGGAGCCTATCCTGGAACTAGCTCTTGTAGACCAGGCTGGTCTCGAACTCACAAAGATCCGCCTGCCTCTGCCTCCCGAGTGCTGGGATTAAAGGCGTGTGCCACCACTGTGCCACCAACTCTGTCCCCTGAGATTACTGCAGAGCCACCTGAAGAAATACTTTTCTTAGGTCCAGCTACTCAGAAACTGATGCCAACACTGCTATGACCCAGAGTCTGGATCTGGGTAGATGAACTTGGCATTGTCCATATGATGCTGGTTTTGCAGGCTCACAGGATGCAAGAGCAATGCAGTCATGGAGGATTTCACCAAGATTTTAAAGGAAGGCCTCAGAGCACATGTAGTGCTCAGTATCTGCACGGTGATATAGTAAGCCGTGAGTGTGAACCTCAAGGTGCAGTGGAGACCCCAGAGTGCAGGAGATGCTAGAAATGGAATATTTACTAAAGAAAGCCACAGTGACTAGAACCAGCCCAAGAGAGAGGCATGTAAACTACAAAAGGCCGTCCAAGCTCCACTTGTACCCCAGATGAAATGGAGCTATAAGCTTTAATGCTTTCTATGCTGAACTTTGGTCTTGCTTGGTCCAATCCAAATGCATGATTCTGAATGTACAACAGAAGTCTTTCCTGTATGTAGTGGTCTCTGTATACAATTCAGGGTCATACAGCTACATCCACATGGTTACTATGCAAAGAGATGAGACTTGGGAATTGTACCTTGGAATCCTTCCCCTAATCATCCCTGTATAACAGTAATATTTCTTTGCTGTTGGAAGATGCAACTTGTTTTTATATAGATTCATAGCTAAGTTCTTGAGGACCTAAGTTCCATTCCTAGAACCCATGTCTCCACAATGACATGTTTGTGCACACTCTGGAGATGGTGAAATGTAGGATTCTGAAGGCACAGTAGTGCAGTATACATGCATAGGCTCTTTTATGCAACTCAGATCCATACAGCTGCTTCTAAATGGCTAATATTACGCACAAAGAAGAGTTTCATTTCTGCTTCTTACTCTGTAACTTTAGGCTGTTTTTTCTTTAAACTTTTCTTTTTTTCTTATTTTATGTGTACAAGTATTTCACCTATATGTATGTATGTACACCGTGTGTGTGACTCATACCTGAGGTCAGAAGAAGGCACTAGATCCCCTGGAACTGGAATTACAGATAGTTGTGAACCATCATGTGGGTGTTGGGAGTTGAACCTACGTCTTCTGCATGAGCACTTAGCCCTTTTCTTTTCTTTTCTTTTTTTTGGTGGAACTCTAAATATATCAAAGCTTAACAGCATCTTAAGTGACATCTAAATAAGGCTGCTTTGTTACAAAGAAAGCCACCTAGTGGATACTTGGGTATGGAATTGCGGTTCATAATGCTTTCTGCTGGCTACTGCTAATAGCAGAATCTCATGCATTGTTTCTAAACAAAATTTTATTCAAATATCACAACCCCCAAGTTTGACAATAACTTCCCTGAGAAATCGAATCTCTTTCTCAGTTCATTTTATAGGATTGTTTCTAGTGGTAAGCTTTGATTATTATACTTAATACACAAGCAGCCCCTCCTGCCCTCCCCCCACTCTCTTGTACAGAATGCTTTGATTATTTGAGTCTCCAAATATGATAAATTTGTTTCTTCTCCAATAAACATATTGTATTACTGCTTCTTGAACCTTAACCTTTAGTTCTATTTTATAGGACAAGGAAGAATGTTGACCTACATAGGAGGGAAATACTTTCATGCTTTTCCTTTAAGTTGAGTTTTAAACACCCCGTTAAAGTTGCTCGTAAAGACACGGAGGCTGTTTATGTAATGGTTCCAGTCTGTTATGTAGGTCTTCCCAACCTAGATTTAAAAAAAAAAAAAAAAAAAAAAAAAAGGGCAGCTCAAGTCCCACCTTTTGCAGTGAACAGCTGATTCTGTGTTCTCTTCTTAGCCAATGGTGATCAGATATTTCAGAAGGAAACTGGGTGAGTCATCTTCTGCAGATAAGCTGAAATATTAATAGTTCTATCTCCATCAGGCTCTCCTGCCTCCTGCAGCCAGATAGCAGGGCTCCCACAGAGCTGCCGGAGAAGTGGTACCCAGCACGTCAGCCTGTAAAGCGGGTTGGATTTGAGAGATTCTGAAATCCATGAAGTTAGAATACCCTTAACCTTGCATCTGAATAGATTATTTTCCTTTCCAGTCCTTGGGCTTGCGCGAGTTTTTAGGACAGATGGACTTAAAACCCGCCTGACCGTGGACCCCTCACCGGAACACCTGCAGTGGTGAGTACCCACGGGCCCGGAGGCTGCGTGTGCTTTTCCATGTTACCGACGCTCCGGGGTCACCGGGAGCCATTCCTGCAAGGGTCCTATATACTACCCTGTTTGTAGGGCTTAGGATTTGGGGTGTAGCAGTAACTGTCTGGCATCTTGTGGAAGTGCTTGACAGGGGAGGTGCTGGGCCATCTTACGCCACCAGAGGGCGTCATACTCGTTCTCCCGCAGTCACTAGCTGGGGCTTGGCTCTGCTCACAGCTAGGCCACAGTGGAGGCCGCCAGGAACCCACGCCAAACCCGCAAGCCGAAACAGGAGGCCGGCCGCGCGCAATAGGCTCGTGGGACTGTGCGATGGAAATCATGGAAGAACTTGCGCAGCTGTTGGGTGTGGGGCGGGGCTTCCGGGCTGCGGGTTGTGAAGTGTATCTGAGGGCGGGACTTCCGCAGTTACCGGAAGTGCGGGCGCGCCAGTTTGGGTCGCCGGGTCGTGCCAGTGCGGGAATTGACCGATTTTCTACGCTGCTTTGGGTCGGTCCTGGGAGCTGCTTGGGGACCCACGACTTTAGTGCAGCCCGGGCTGGCTCCAGGAAGAGGCGAGTGCTGCTGCTTTGAATAGTGACGCCATCTTCCTCGCTGTCTGACTTGGCGTCCTTCCCGGGTGCCCGGAGGAGGTGAGGTGTCGGGGTGGCGGTGGGAACGAGCTGGTCAAGGCTTCGAGGTGGACGAGGGATACTGTCCTACCCCTGCGCGCTCCCTCTGGCTTTCCTGTGTCTCCAAGTGGTGTCTGCCAGGCTGTCTGTGCCCTGAGGGGAAGCCCTTGGAAGGGCTTTTGAAGACGGTGACCTTCGATCCCGCAAAGACGGGGGGTACGGCCTCTGGGAAAGGGTGGAGGACGGAGAGTGAAGGGTGAGCAGATGCTGAAGTGGTAAACCCTCGCCTCGCCTTTGTTTCTCTTTCTGAAGACTTCTCCTTTTCTTTCCACTGTACACTTCCACCTCCGAAGATAGACATTAATTTTAAGACATCTCAACAGGCCCGTTTTACCAAAAAGTCGCATAGATATGTGATCCCAATTTATGAGTCGACATAACCGAGCGATTGTTCAGGTTCTTAGAGGTTTTATCATCCAACTTGAACTCAGCGACGTTCCTTGTGCTTGAAGACTCCGTTAGCTCTACACCACTGCCTTGCACGAATGTAGATTGCTGGGTAGTTTCTTTGAAGTTCAGATGGGTTTCCGTTAAATTGATTATTTTGGCCTACGAATTTGCCTTCAAAGCATTACTGAAACAGTTTACCGCTAAATAAGCAGTACAACTTAAGATAATATGCCTCCAGGATACCTTTCCCTTTCTAAGAAATATTCAATTATACTACCTTCCTTGCTGTTTTGGTCACTTTGCTGATCAAATTTGAGTGTTTGATGCCGGGCGGTGGTGGCGCATGCCTTTAATCCCAGCACTCGGGAGGCAGAGGCAGGCGGATCTCTGTGAGTTCGAGACCAACCTGGTCTACAAGAGCTAGTTCCAGGACAGGCTCCAAAGCCACAGAGAAACCCTGTCTCGAAAAAAACCAAAAAAAATTTTTTTTGAGTGTTTGTAAATTCCTTTTGACATCTAGTCCCCATCCTTGAGCATAGTATATAAATATGACCTAAGTGGAGTAGAGGCTTTCCGTTAGTGTTGCCATAGGAGACACTAGAGCAGTGGCCAGTGGCCACATGTAGTAATAGCGTGACCGTAGTGTTTATGTCAGCCACATTTTTGCTGTTGGAAGGTTGTATATATGAAGGCTTCTTGCAAAGAGTTCTGGACATAAGCCCTTACTAAGTAAGTTTCCTTCCTGTTCTCTTGCCCTGTGTTGATAGCTGCTGCTGCTTCTGCTGCTGCTGTGCTTCTTCTTCTTCTTCTTCTTCTTCTTCTTCTTCTTCTTCTTCTTCTTCTTCTTCTTCTTCTTCTTCTTCTTCCTCTTCCTCCTCTTCCTCCTCTTCCTCCTCTTCCTCCTCTTCCTCTTCCTCTTTTTATAGGTATGATGGTCTATAAACTTACTTTACCCTTGACTTTAGCTAGTATCCTTGAGATTGGGTATTTCCCCCAGCAATTTATTCTTATTCTCCCTAAGAGTTTTCAGGATCCTGTCCTGATTTCTCTAAGGAAAAAATATTTTTTATTTCTATTAAATTTCATTCTAGATTTGAATTTCTTTTTCAGTTATTAAGATAAAAACTTGGTGGTAGCTTATTTAATTAATGATACTGGTCAGCTCAGTGTCATCCTTCGACTCGATAAGTTTGCATTCTGTGCCTTCATCTCATCAGTGACAGAACATTTTAAGCAACTTAATGCTGGTGACAGATTTCCAAGGTTACTTGTAGAGACCATTCTCTCTTCTGATACTGGTTAGACATTACATTGGTGTTCCAGCTCTCTAGGAGTTAATCTAAAAGTACTATTATAATAAAATAGTAATAGTATTAACTTATTGACTTTCTGGATGTTCAGTGACATTTTATACTACCATGCACAAATTGTATAATCACTCCTTTACATATAATTAATATTTTTGAAATAAACCAAGTATTTATTTTGAAATAAGACAGGTATCTTTTTTTCTTGGAAGAGAAAGTCCTTTTTGCAAGGTATGGAATGGAGAGTAGTGCTTTATATCATTTAAAGTAAAAGCATAAACTAAGAGTTTGCTATACTGCTTTTAAAAACTACTTCAGCAAGCTCTCATTTTGGTCCTCTGTACTTAATAAAAATCTGATAATGTAGGTAGTGACAATTTAATATTGAACATACATACTAAAAAGGACCTTTTGAGAAGAGAGAAAGCTACGTGTTCATATATGTCGTTTAATGCTATACCATTTGCCAAGGTGTGAATTCAGTACATTAACAGTGTGTGTTGAGATTTACTCATTTGTTAAATATGCTGCACTAAAGTTGGACATGTATAGTTCTGCCTTGCTTACAAATGGCAGAGAATATGCCTGTGACTGCATGTAATAAGGACAAGTGCGTTTGACAACCGTGAGTCAGTTAAGAGTTGAGGAGGAAACTATATTGTAGCTCTCCCTTTAGTGTTTTCTGTGTCATATCAGTGCTGATCTGTCTGTTGAATCGGGTAGATGTGTTTTGAAAGAAAACAATTATGTTTTGGAGCATCAGATTTCTTTCCTTTTAAAAAAAAGTGTATATAGGTGAAGTAGTACATAGTAAAAGTAACTTTTAAAAATAATTTTTTTATGTGTGGTACTGGTGATGAAACCATGCTTAGCGGTCTTCTTCCCATTGAACTACATCCTGTTCCAGATTTTTCTTTTCTACTTTTTTTCTTTTGAGACAGAATCCCTCTCCACATAGCTTTGGCTGTCCTGGGACTCTCTGTGTAGACCAGAATGACCTTGAACTCAGAGATCCACCTGCTTCTACCCAATCCCTTCTTCCCTTCAGTGCTGGGGTTAAAGGCATCTGCCACTGTGTCCATGCAGACCAGAGTGAAACAGCTTTCTTTCCTTTTTTCAGTTGTCTGATTAATATTCTGTTTAGTTTGTAATCAAACTACTTACTGAGTTTGAAAATTCTACCTGACAGTGATTTTGTGTGAGGATCAGTGCCTCTGAGTTTATCAGTCCATTTAAGTCTCGTAAACATCCCTTTGTAGTAGGTTTTCAACCTCAAGTCTGCCCACCATTGACTTCCCTTCATTTACTCTCCATTCTTTCTATTTTCACTTGTCTAGCTTGGGTTCTAGGTATACCATTTCAATAGTTCTTTTACAAGTGCTTGCAACCTCATTGTTCTTGTCAGGATGCCAACCCCCAAACCTCTGAATTTTTCAGTAAATCAAACATTTAATTAATTGTATCTGCATAAATGCATGGCACGTGAGTGCAGTGGCCACAGAAGCCAGAAGAGGGAATCAAATCCTCTAGACTTTAGAAGTCTAGAGTCTAGAGCTGGCGCTGCAGATGGTTGTGAGTTGCCCAACTATTCCTGCAGTGAACTTGGGTCCTCTGGAAGAACAGTGTGGACCCCTAACTTCTGAGCCATTTATTTTTTTGAGACAGGGTTTCATGTAGCCCAGGGTGGCTTTGAACTCATTATTCAGCTAAAGCTAGCTTTGAACTTTGATCCCCCCCCCATGCTCTAATTACTCTTATGTTAATACCAGTACATAGTTTGGAATGAAGATAGTGCCTGTAGCTTTCAGATACTTTTATTTATTTATTTATTTTGACGTGGTATGAAGGTAAGGAAGTGATAATAGGATCTGCATTAGTTTCTTATCACTGAGGCCAAATTTCTAACACAAAGCAACTCAAGCAGGGCAGGGTTTATTTTGATTCACCGTTGAGATGAATACAGCCCCTCAAGGCACGTTGTCAGGAGTGCTCTGGTCCAGGGCACCAGTCAGGAGCAAAGAAAGAGCTGGCGCTTCGCTTTTTTCTTCCCTTGCATTCAGTCCTGGACCCAGACCCATGACATTGATTGCAGAGCTAAGATGCATGTCCTCCTCTCTGCTCTCTAATACACTAAAAAATGTGTCTCCTTAATGTCCCAAGTGTTAGGTCAACAGGCATAGGACTGTAGATTGCTGGGGAATTAATTATATTAATTATATAATTAATATAAAGGCAAAGATAAGATGAAAAAGGTGTCACAAGACTAACAACAGACTACAGCTTCTGAGAGGGGCTGGTAGTACTTGTGGTATAGGAGCTACAGCTACAGAGACCAAGTTTAAAGCTGTGGGTGTGTGGACACGTCTGGTGGGTCCAGTGCTGGGTTTGGTCTCAACAGTACCATTTTGTTTAACTTGAGGGCTAGCTTTAATAAGTACAGTCTGCTTTTCACACTACTAACCTTTCATCAGTGACTGTTAGAGGAAAGACACTGGAAAATGTCATCTGGAAAAAAGCACCAGATAAATTATTGGATTTCAACAGTCACTCATTTGATCAAGACAGCTAAAACCATTGCTGGTGATGCCTAGAATGACAGCTAACAGCATATCCCAGTTACAGAAAGTATGAGGCAGTAATTGGAAATGCACTGTGTACATACTGTCTCAAGAGCTGCACACAGAATGCAAAAGTGAGACTACTTTGTATCCTTTAACTGGATAGATGAAGAATAAAGTTCTCGGATATATAAGTGTGACTTTGCAAATTCTGACTGTGGACTGTGGACCTAGAGCTAGCCACTGCAGTAACAGTTAAACTGAGTCAATCAGTTTTCTTGAAAGATCAGTGAACTTTAATTGGATATTTGACTTCATGGTGGAAACTGCAATTTCATTTGTCTGCTATTCTGTCAGTTATTTCTCAGTCTTCACAAATAGGAGTTGTAGGTGAAAATCCTAAATCCAGGATTCTTACAGAAGCAAAGGTTGGCTGACACCTTGCTGTTCTAGCAAAGAGAGACCAAATATTTTCATTAGTTTACCAAACCCAGCATGTCATATGCCTGTGTGTTTGCTAATCTAATAATATACCAATATTGTAGAGGCCCTGGAATGATAAAAGGATCTTTCCTACTCTCCCATCACTGATGAGGTTAGAACTCCAGAAATAAAAACACTGTTTTTGGGGAAAAAGGAGGAAGGAAAGGCTAACACATTATTAAAAATAATTTCCCATAGAGAAAAAATGAAGTACAGTCAGGAACACTGAACATTATACATAAACAAAAAAAAACTGAAAGATGGAGAAAGATAAGTAGACTGGTTAGGTCCTTTGGGATCTGAAAAGTGAGATAGAATGTAGTTTTCTTTTTCCATTGTATATTATATATTCCTAACTTGATGCTATAGAAGTCTGCAGTCAAGGAACAGCAACAGGCTCAGGCAGAAACCAGAAGAAACTAGAAAAAGAAAGAAACTAGACCTCTGTGTATGACAGATGGTAATGAGATGCCTTTCTCTGTAGGCTTGGCATTAGAAGAGGGCTAGGTGAAGAGCTGGGGTTTGCTTGTATGCTTACTCTTTTTTCTTACTTAGGTGGCATCAGAGAAAACCTAGCAGAGACTGAAGAAGAGACATCCTGGAAAGATGGCTCAGCAGTTAAGAGCTCATGTTCTTCCAGAGGGCAATGTTTTATTTCTAGCAGTCACATTGTGGTTCACAACCATCTGTAACTCCAATTTTAGGACATCTGATGCCCTCTTAAGACCTCTGTGGGTACCAGGCATGCATGTGGCACACAGACATACATGCAGGCAAAACATGCAAAAGCATGAAGTCAAAAGAGGTTACCCCTTTGTAGTGGCAAGGAAACTGTGGGGAATAATAATGAACACCCTTGATTCTCCAGCCATGATGATCTGAGTGGGGCGGAAGAGGAGGCTGGCTATTGTGCTACCCTTCAGTTGTGATAGGAATCTCCTCATGTGATGGCACGTGAGTAGGGAGCCTTAGCTGAGTCTCTGCCTTCCCTGTTCACCTGTCAGTAGCTGGGCAATACTCCTGTTTGCCAAAGCAGCTTTAGGAAAAATGCTTTGTAACCGATCCCAAGACTGATGGCGTCACATCCAAAAGGTCAAGGTTTCAATTAAAAGTCAGTTGGCGTATGAAGAACCAGGAAAATCTCAACCCCAATGAGAGAGAGAGAGAACTTAAGAACAATAGGTGCCTGCACATTTATGACACTGATGTTAGAATAACTTGACAAAGATTTTAAATTCACCATCATAAAGCTGTTTTAAGTTTCATGTATAGAGTCATGCAAATATAGGCATCTGATTTTTGACAAGTGTCAGAAACATTTGTGCTGGGAAAACTGTGTATCCACATATAGAAGATTGAAATTAGAACCTTTTACTCTGTACAAATTGATTCAAAATGGATCATAGATCTTCATGGAAAATTTGAAACTACTAGAGGAAAACACTTCAAGATACAGTCATAGTCAAGAACTTTCTGATTAGTACTTCAGTTACTTAGGAAACAATTACTATCAAGAATTGACAGGTGGGATTGCAGTAATTAAATAGCTGGTTCCAGCAAAAGAAACAGCATAGTCTAGAGATACCCTCTAGAACAGGAGATTTTTTCTATCTATTCATCTAATAAGAGATTGATATTTAGAATATAGAGAGTTTTCAACAATTAAATACCAAAAGAGCAAACAATCCAGTCAGTAAGTAGGGAAATGAATTGAGCAAATACTTTTCAAATGAAGAAATATAAATGTCTAGTGTTCAGCATCTTTATCCATCAGAGAACTGCAAATCTAAACTGAATTGAGGTTTTGTCTCACCCAAGCAGAATGCCTGTTATCTTAGTTGGGTTTCTGTTGCTGTGATAAACATCACGTCCAAAAGCAACTCAGGGAAGAAAGGGTATATTTATTTGATTTCTAGTCTGTTCCAAAGCAGGAACTCAAGGTAAGAACCTAGAGGCAGGAGTTGAAGCAGAGATGGAGGAGTGTTGTTTACTGGCTTACTCCCCATGGGTTGTTTACCCTGCTTTCTTATACAACCAAGGGTGGTATCTCTCACAGTGGGCTGAGCCCTCCTACATAATCCTTGAGCAAAACAGCACTCCCATAGACTTGCCTACAGGCCAATCTATGCAGGCATTTTCTCAAGAGTTCTTCTCCCAGCTGGGAGGTGTAGTGTGTGCCTTTATTTTAATTCCAGCACTCAGGAGGCAGAGGCAGGCAAATTTCTGGGAGTTCGAGGCCAGCCTGGTGTACATAGCAAGTTCCAGGACAGGCTCAAAAGCTACACAGAGAAATCCTGTCTTGAAAAACCCCCAAAAATAGACTCCTTCCCAGATATGTCTAGATTTGTGTCAAGTGGTGTCAACCAGTACACCTATCAAGAGAAAATAAAACAAGACAAACAAACAAAACACAGATATTATTGAGGATATAGGGAAAAGGAATCCTATACACTGTTGGGAATATAAATCAGTGGGGAGCTTCCTCAAAACACTTAAAACATAAGTATTGTATGGTCCAGTTATACAGGTTTTGGATATATATTACAGGTATGGACCACAACATCATCTGTGTGTTTGTGTGTGTGTGTGTGTGTGTGTGTGTGTGTGTGTGTGTGTGTGTGTGTGTGTGACTTGGGTTCAAGGGATTGAGTTGTCAGGCTTACACAGTGATTTTACCTGCCAAGCCATCTCTCTGTTCCCAATGTGAAATTCTAAACTTATTAGGTAATCTATAAGAAAGCAGAGAAAATAAGAGGATAGAGTGAGAATGACTTTCCATGAATGTCACTATTGATCTGTATTTGAAAATAATCAGTGTAATTAAACCCTGTAAGGAAAATCCGTGCCCCCATATTAATTTGTGCAGAAAAAGCATGACAATTTAGGACAAGCTGGTAGAAAATTCATGAGAAAGAAATGTCAATTTGGTAAATAACTAAAGAAAATCTGTAACTGGCTTTCTTCTCAATGGTGATGGCTATTCTTACCTTGAAACCAGGAGAAAAAGTAAGGATGTATTAAAATTTCTAGCAAGGTCAGTAAAGTATAAGGCAATATTTGGAACTGAAAAAAAAAAGCAAGTATGTACTACAGTTTCTTGACAGATTGGTAAAATATAAAGAAATAAAACTTGCAAATTAAAAAGGAAGAAATTATCCTTGCTTTTTTCAGGTGGAACAGTAGTTTACATTCAACAACAACAGCAACAGCAAAACACGACAAAATAATCTACATTTTCCCTCAGATTTTAAAGAATGTGAGATACAAGCCCAATACACAGTAATCTTTTATATTTTGTATATTATCAGTTAACATGAGAAACAAAGAAGTGTTTAAATGCTAAAAAATATAAAAAAGATATTTTAGTGAAATCAAGAAATAGGTTGCTCATTTAGAAGTAACTGGAAACTGATGAAAGAGCAAATGTTTTCATAGGTTTGAAGTCCCAAATTGATAAACAGATTTAACAAAATTCTTTTGAAAGTTACAGCAAGAATTAAAAAAAATATATAATATGTATGGGTGGTTTGCTTTCAGGTATGTCTATGCAGCATGTGTGCCAGGTGCCAAGTTGAGGCCAGAAGAAGGTGTCAGATGCCCTGGAACTGGAGTTACAGAGGGCTGTTAGCCACCATGTGGGTGTGGAGAATTGAACTCAGGTCCTCTGGAAGAGCAGCCAGTGCACTTAACCACTAAATGATCTCTCTAACCCATAAAGCAAGGATTTTTGAGATTTTAAAATCTTTTGAAAATTAGAAGATTTGATCAAGGAACTGAAATGGCTAAAACAGTTTTGAGAAAGGTTTAAACAACAGGAATTACTGTAAGACTTCAACACTTGAGTTCTAAACTGTATAATGGGTACCATTCTTAGCAAGAGCTCGAATTAAAAAAAAAAAAATCTTTGCCTTGTCTGCTGATTGTTTCAATTGGCTATATCAGAAATGAAATACTTGTTTTCCCTGCTGTTTTTAGCTTATTGCAGGCGTGACCAGGACACTACCTTCTAGAAGTAATGCCCACAGAAAGCGGAAGCTGTTCAACTGCTCGCCAAGCAAAACAAAAGCGCAAATCTCATAGCCTTTCCATACGAAGAACTAACAGCTCAGAACAAGAGAGGACTGGACTACCAAGAGAGATGTTAGAAGGACAGGTAAGTCAGTGTTGGTCAGTGCTCATTTTAAAGAGGGTTGCTATGGTGGTAGTGCATGTGGGTTTCTAAAATAGAAGAAAGACTTAAACTTGCCAAACCTTTAAAAGAACACAATAAATTCAGAAGCATACACAGAGATAGAATTATATTTTTTGGTTTATTTTGATTATTATTATTTTGTTTTTGAGACAGGGTCTCTCTATGTAGTCCTGGCCAACCTGGAACTCAATATGTGGACCAGGCTAGCCTTGAACTCATGGAGATTCACCTGTCTCTGCCTCCCTAGTGCTGGAATCAAAGGCTTGAGCTACCATGCGTGGCTAATATCAATATATTTATAATAATAACAGAAAAATACAGGTATGACAACATGGACTCATTTTACTCTTTGTACATGTTAGTTGTCTCTAAGAAGTTTACCCCTAGGCTTTTCAGACAGGTTGTCTGTTTCTAATAGTCTCAAGAAAAGGGGAGAATAAGTTTTGATGCTCTTTTTGTTCTCTGAAGTGACTTAACTTGCTTTTGATTTTGTCTCTGCTATAGTGAGTATACTGTTCTTTGATGAATGTGCTGACACACGACTGATAACGTTCAGTTTTGCGTGTATTTTTCTAGTGCCTTTGTAGAAGTCAAAATGTTAGGATATTTGAAGAGTATTATTGTGAAGTCTAGATAAAGTATGTTTTATTAAAATACTCATGCAGAATATGCCTATATAAGTATGCACCTTTGCTTTTTGTTGCAGGATATTTGATCACACTGTGAACCTGAGATTGTGTTATTTATTGGGAAAACCTGTTTCTAGTTGTGGTATGGCTCAGGCCTAGCACATACCTTTAATTCAAGAGCTTTCTGCTTGAATATTGTAAACAGGATCAAGTAAAGTCAACCATAAGTCAGGAGGTGAAACAAGCAACCAGTTGACATGAAGTAAACATAGGACTATTAAGAAAAATCATAGCCAGGTGGTGGCAGCACTTGCCTTTAATCCCAGCGCTCAGGAGGCAGAGGCAGGTGGATCTCTGTGAGTTTGAGCCCAGCCTGGTCTACAAGAGCTAGTCCCAGGACAGGCACAAAAGCTATAGAAAAACCCTGTCTCGGAAAAACAACAACAACAACAACAACAAGAACAACAACAACACCCGCCCCCCAAAACACAAAAAGGAAAAAAAAAGCATAGAGGGTAAGAGAGAGACAGGAGGATGAATAGAGAAGACACATAGAAAGGAGAAGGGAGGGACATTGAGTTTGAGAGTTTTGTTTGAGATGGCATAGGAGAAAGGAGAGTTTTCTGGGACATTGGTGGAGGAGGAAGGTCAGCTGGGTGCTTTTTCTGTTTTTCTGAGCTAGCAGACTTTGACCCCAGCATCTGACTCCTGAGTCTTTATTGGTAAAATTCAACAATTGAAATTTAGTCAAAACAACTTTTATCACCATTTTTTTCCACAATTAGACTGTACCAGCCATAGTGCTGTAGGATAAAAAGGCTTGCATCTGAGAAATTGGCCTTTATCATCTTATTAGAACTGTGTAAACAACTTCTTGCAAGGGCCTTCTAGTATATAAATTCTATAGGGGCAGTAGTGTTCACCTAGAAACCTACAGGATTATGGCCTCTACAGAGTAGATACTCAGTTGAAGTTGATCCAGTGTAGATGCTGGGAACATAATTGTTACACTGCGTTTTAGGAAGTGATGATGAAATGGTGACCACCCTGTTCAGTGCAGGTTGTTTTTTACAGTTTCCCCCTCCCCCACCACCTCAGCACATATTTTTCCTTTCTGTTGTTTTAACAGAGGATCTTGCTATATATAGGCTGGTCTGGCCTGAGATTTGGAGTTCTTCTGTCACAGCTCCTCATATACTGGGATTACAGACATGCTGCACCTTATCTAGCTTTTCTAAGTGCTTCTGATCTACAGTTGGCTGAATCTACAGGTGTAAAACTTCTTACTATAAGAGAGTCAACTCTGCCCTTGTCTACTTTCTATAAAAAGTTAATCTAGTGGTGTATATAAAAACAACTTTGGGGCAGTATTTACTTTGTTTGGTGGTTGCAACAAATACCATAAAGTATGTGACTTAGACAACATAAATTAATTTTTTCATAGTTCTGGAGGATAAGATCCAAGATCAAGGTGTGGAAGGGCCTCCCAAGGTCTTACTTGTAGTTTGTAGGTGACCGCCACCTTCTTGCATCCTCATAGTCTTTCTTTTTTTTTTTAATATTTTATTTTTTAAATATTTATTTATTATGTATACAATATTCTGTCTTTGTGTATGCCTGCAGAGCAGAAGAGAGCACCAGACTCCATTACAGATGGTTGTGAGCCACCATGTGGTTGCTGGGAATTGAACTCAGGACCTTTGGAAGAGTAGGCAAAGCTCTTAACCTCTGAGCCATCTCTCCAGCCCCATAGTCTTTCTTCTTTGTGTGTGTTTTCCTTAACTCTTGTAAGGCCACTAGTCGTAATTAGGATTGCCACTGTAACTGCATTTTACTGCTTGCTTCAGTAAAGATCTTGACTCTTTTTTTATAAATAGTTTATTTTTATTTTATTTGCATTGGTGTTTTGCCTGCAGGTATGTGTGAGGGTGTCAGATCTTGGAGTTACAGACAGTTAGCTGCCATGTCAGTGCTGGGAATGGAACCCAGGTCCTCTGGAATAGCAGTCAGTGCCCTTAACCTCTGAACCATCCCTCCAGGCCCAATTTTACTCTTATAGTCACATTCAGGGGCATTCAGTTTTGAGACACTATTCATCCATTTGAGAGAGTGACAGGATTTCCTTGATGATGGAAGTGTTATAAACTTTGATAAAGGTGCCACAAGGTCAGTGTAACATGTAGGCAGTTTAACATGTAGATTAAATAAGAACATAATTACATTGACATTTAAATAGTCATATGTAGCTGGTGGCTATTAATTGGACAGTATAGGTAGACAACCTAAAATGGTTCTTAAAAGTTTTTTGATTTACTTATATTACTAGCAGTGAAAATTCTACTTTGTTTGCTGGCATATTCTAGAGTTACTTTCCACATGAGGTAAATCTGTTCTTAGTATTGTCTTCCATTGTGATGTATATAAGGTAGTAATTGTATCTCACAGTAGGCATTTCACAGGCAATTCCCAGTTCTTTCACCTGAGCAGCCTAGACATGTGCACTGCTCTACTGGCTCTCTGAATTTTCCATGCTAATTAGACAGTTTATTTGTTGGCTGAAGTTCTTTGGAGTGGAACCAACTAGCATGATCTCTGAGTGGCCTCTGTGACCTTCCCTTTCCAGGAGGGAAGAACATGACAGTGTCTGATATTGCAGCTGGCATGGTAGGTGTGAGTGGACTGCTGCGGGAAATAGAGATGTACTGAGTGTCACTAGTCTGATTTACAGGAGTAATCACTTTAGACACAGTGTGGCGGGCTCTTTCAGTTACTAGGGAATAGAATCAGAAAGGTGAAGGTTAATCACCATGATGCTGTATTAGGTTAATGTTCTATATCTTAATTTGTAAGTGAAATTTTCTAGAAAGATGTTAAGATTACCAGTTCTCAGATTCAGTGTGTAGGCTAGCATGTATATATTTTAAATAGTTTACAAACTTTAGGGGAAAGCACATGACTATTGAAAAATTCAAATTGTAGAAATGTTCATTGGTTCCTGAAATTTATAGTCCTAAGCAGTTAACCTGAGATGGACTTTAATAATTATGTATATATAAATATTTTTTTAATTTGCAGCTTATCAGGTCTCCACATTTGGTGTTATATATAAACTTGAAAAGTCACTTGAAGATTATACTGATGTTACAAAAATATTAGAACATTAATATAGAAGTATTTGAGAATTTTATTTTTGAAAATTTTTTTTTTGTGCTGGGGAAGGGTGGTGCATACATATTAATTATTTAGATAGTGTCCTTTGAAGATTAGAATACAAGATAGGCATGTCAAGTAGTCTTCTGTTTATTAGCAGTGTTCAGGAAATGTAAATTATTTTGTGAACTTACGTGGTACTTGGAAGTGTTTATATGTTTAACTTGGAAGTATGTTGTAAGTGTTGCTTCCTTTTGCCTTCACTTTACCTTTTAGATAGAGACCGGAAGTGGGAGGGGAAGTGTGCAAAGGCATGAAGGATGTGACCTATTATGTGTTCACTAAACTACTACACATTTTGTTCTCTTTTTATTGACACTTTGTTCTTGTCTAGAGTTATAGGAAATCTTTAGTTTGTTTCCATTGAAGCTCAGTGGATCTAATTAGGTGATGAGTCACATCTCTCTATTCTTGTATAGACCATTGAAATAGTGAATAGTTTTTTTGTTTGTTTTTTTAATAGCATATGGTAGAGCCTAAAGACTATTTGTAACATAGCTTCACTTTTGGGAATGACTTTGTTTCTCTGTGAATTTGGAAAATTTGAATAAAGTAAGCTCCTGCCCTCTGTGTCATTGCAAAGCAACTTTTCCATCAAAGTAAAAAGTTTACTCTGGGGCTGGAGAGATGGCTCAGTGGTTAAGAGCATTGGCTGCTCTTCCAGAGGTCCTGAGTTCAATTCCCAGCAACCACATGGTGGCTCACAACCATCTGTAATGAGGTCTGGCGCCCTCTTCTGGCGTATGGGCATACATGGAGGCAGAATGTTGTATACATAAGAAATAAATAAATAAATCTTTAAAAAAAAAGTTTACTCTGTGTCAAATCTGTGTGATCAGTGCCTAAGAACACAGATTACATTCACCAAATAACCTGCTCTACTGTGAAAGAGGGTACAAGACCGATGTTTTGCGTCACATAACAGGAGAGCGGCATATATCAGTGCACTGGCCACCTCAAAGGCAGACGACAGCAGAGCAGGGGAGTCTTTGCTGTGGTTTCAGATGTTCTGACATCCTTAGCTTTTAGGTTGGTGGATGCTTGAGGTGTGCCCAGTGCACGCTAAAGGTTTACCTGGCAATCAGGATGTTAGGTCAGCTACCGACTTTGATAGTAAATGACTGTTAAAAAAACACTGAAGGCAGTTCCAGGTTGTTTGGTTCTGAAACCTCACGTATCCACAATCATGATGTTCATGGTTTGCCAGTTAGTCTTTAAGATCTTAAGCGCATATTCGGCTTCTTCAGAGAACTATGTTCACACATGTAAAAGGAAAAGTTACGTTATTTTGTAAAATGTTTGCTCTTAAATCTTGTATTCCTCTAGGAATGCTTTTTAATTATTGTTTCTTTTGTAGAAACTTGAATCTTAAAAAAATTTGAGTGTTGGGAATTGAACCCAAGGTGCATGCTAAGTACATGCCTAGCTAAATTTTAAATTCTTTAAACCTTCATATTTATAAGCAATAAAATATATAATGTTATAAAGGAAGAGTTTAAGATAAATGATAATTCACTTTGAAAAAGACAGTGTTTGCTTGGTATTAAAGTGATTCATTTGTTCATTTTAAACAGAAATAATTTGTCTTGTACAGGATTCCAAACTGCCTTCCTCAGTTCGCAGTACATTGTTGGAACTGTTTGGTCAGATAGAAAGAGAATTTGAAAACCTTTACATCGAAAACTTAGAATGTGAGTATCTCCTATCTTAGCGTATTTAAAAAGTGGTTACCTCTCCACTGAACTCTTAGGGAATAATATTTGTGGTTTGAGAGTCATCACTCTATTATTTTCTATTCCGATTTTAAACATGTTGACTTAACCATATTACTGGGGCTGGGGAGGTTGTTCAGAAGTTAAGAGCTCTTCTAGAAGTCCCGGATGCAATTCCCAGCACTCATGTGATTGCTCTTAACTTTGTAATTTCAATTTCAAGAGATCTGTGCCCTCTTCTTACAACCAAGGGTACCAGGCATTTATGTGGCATATGGACATACATGCAGGCAAAATACCCACACACATAAAAAGATTATCTTACAGTTCTGTGGACCTTGCATGATTCTTGACAGGATGATGTCAGATTTTGACAGAGTTGTCTTCCTTTCTGGAGCCTGTAGGGACAAACATTTCCTGTTTATTTGTATGGCGACAGAATGCATTTAGAACAGGCCCCCTTATCACTGTTGTTGGCTTATGTGCCCATCTTCTTTAGTGATGTATGCTTTCTCTTGTTTCCTTTCTGACTTGCCATTCTATCTTTCCCAATCCTAAGAAAATGTGACTTGATTGAACCCCTGGATATTCCAGGGTGACTTTCCTACCTGCAGAGTCATCGAACTTATAGGGTAACATTATTCATAAATTATAGGGCTGGGTCTTGAGAATCTTTGAGGGGGTTACCAGATCGACCAATCAAAGTCACAGTTCTATACAAAATGAATGACTTTTATTTTTTATATACCAAGTGTGTCATAAATTATATAACACTAGTATATCATCTCTTCAAACTTTTCAAAAACGTGTTGACATATATTAAAGAAATTTATATAACTCTTTGGCTCCATCACATTCTTCAAAGGAAAACATTTTCTGTATTTTTTTTGCTCTGAGTTCTTCTGGTGATATTTCTTTGAGCATGAGCAGTTTTCGTCCAGTTTAGATCAGGCAGATGTGTTGTTAATGCTTCACCATTGGGAAATTATTGTCTTTTATCCCTTTTGGTGTTACTGGGTAATTTTCATTTTGGGGGAGGGATAGTGTTTATAACATATATACCATTTAAATAATAATGAACTGCTTTCTCTAAGAATTGAATGAATATTAATAAGCAGCAATTAAATTATAGACTGTTTTACATACACCTTTAATTTCTGTGGTTAGATAAGTCATAAACAAAATGCAATTCTGTGTCTTTCACATTTTGCTCTTGGAAAATTTAATGTTTTAATATTGGGTTCTCTACATTACTTTATCTATCTTGAGAACTTAGAAGAAGAACCAATTCTATTTTGTTACAAAATAAGATTAGAGCTGGGTGGTGGTGCAGGCCTTTAATCTCAGCATTAGGGAGATGGAGGCAGGTGGATCTCTATGAGTTCAAGGTCAACCTAGTCTGCAGAGTGACATCCAGGACAACCAGAACTACACAGAAAATCCTGTCTCAAAAAACAAACAAAAAACACCCCAAAATTAAATAAAATAAGTTAGTTACTATGTATAGCATCAGCTTTTAAGGATATTTTTAAAGATAAGTTTAGCAATGGAAATATTTAGGGTGTTTTCATTTTGACTAAGACATTCGTGTCACAAAGCACCTCCACCCCCTGTTAAAAATAATAAAAATAAATCTTTAAAAATTACTCATGTTGGAAGGTACTTTAACTTTATATTGTCTAGCACATAGAGAAAGGTCCTTTTGATGGTAAAGAGAATCACTCTGTGTCTTCAATGATTGTGTTTCTTGTAATGGTCCCAATCCTGCAATTCCTACTAATTTTTCATTCTGGAATTTTAAAATCTGTGTTATACATAGTCCTCATGTGGAGATTTTCTTGTGTCATATACCAGTAGTTGCATATTGTTACTATATTTTTCCTCAGTTTCAGTATCCACAAGTAAACTGTAATTATTTCACTGAATTTTAGGCAGTGCCAGAATGTTTTTAAGTGCATGAAATCCCTAAAAGGAAACTATGCTGGAATAAGAATTTGGATATGCAGGGTTCTGCTTGAGACCTGATAGTTACATCATCACAGGGTCACAAGAGTGAGCTTTCATTTATTTATTTTTAAAGATTGGATCTCATACAGTTTAGACTGGCCTTGAATTTGAAATGTAATTGAGAATGACCCTGAACTGCTGATTCTCTTGTCCCCACCTTTTAAATGCTGAGATTATAGGCATCCACATCTCGTAAATATGGTGCAAGGATGAAACCCAGGTCTCATGCATGCTGGCTTCATCCAACTGAGCTTCATTCCCAGCACTGACTTTTTGTTCTTGGAATGATACCTGGAATGATGGCTTGAGTATTTGAACACTATAAATTATCACCTTGCTTTTTAGAATATTTTTCACCTCTTTTTTTTTTTTTTTCTCTTTGGGAGCCATTTTATTTCAAACTACCACATTCGACTCCCTGTACCCAAAAGACTTGTAGGCATAACATAATGTAAAAATGCATTCAGTCCAACTTCAAAAGTCCCCATAGTCTATAATAGCTTCAAAAATATTTTAAAGTTTCATGCAATCTCTTAATTGTAATCCCCTATAAAAAAATAATCACATACTTAACAACATATAATGGTACAGGATATACATTACCATTTCAAAAGGTGGAAAAGGGAACAAAGTGAGGAAATACTGGATCAAAAAAGCAAAACCAAAACCCAGCTGGGGTAACTCCAAACTTTGCATCTTCATGTCTGATGTTGAAACGCTCATCAGATCTCCGACTCTTTTCATCTTTGTTGACTGCAACACATTTCTTTCTTTTGGGCTGGTTCCACTTCCTGTTAGCAACTCT
>JAQHUG010000030.1:7911428-7944567 GCA_028555095.1 Dicrostonyx torquatus
TCCCAGTATTGAGTTCCATCTTCCCTGCCTATCTAAGTTCTGCCCTGCTATAGGTCCAAAGCAGTTTCTTTATTCATTAATCGTAATTACACCATACAGAGGGAAATCCCACATCACCTTTGGAAAGTATTTGGGAAATTTTGTTTTTGTTTGTTTTGTTTTTTTGAGACACTTTCTCTGTGTATCTGGCTGTCCTGGAATGCATTCTGTAGACCACCAGGCTAGCCTCGAACTCAGAGAGATCCACCTGCCTCCTTGAGTGCTGGGATTAAAGGCATGTGCCACCACTACCCAGGGAAACTGTTGTGTAGCATACAAGAGAGATATCCACTGAGTTTCTCCATGGACCACCATTAGGAAGTACAAATGGACAAGACTGTGTCATCTGTCACATTCCATATTCTTTGCTGGAGCTATGTTCATCATCTAGTCAGAGAGATCCTTGTCCACAGAGCATCCAGAACTGTGCAGCAGCACAGATACAGGACTGCCAGACTCCTTGGGTGCAGGCATGGGAGCTAAGAAGCCCCGTGACAAGGAGCCAGGACCTTCTGGACAGTTTTATGAGTAACAGCAGAGACAGGAGGCATTTAGACACTGAGCTCAGAGCAGCAGTGCTGCAGTATTCCCATCAGGCATTTCCTGTGATTGTAGCAGCCCTTCCTGTCTTGGTATGTTTATCTGCCAGGACTCATTCTTCTCTTGAATAGCGTGGACTGGGAACAAAGCTCTCATCTCATGCAGAAGGAAAAGGGTTTTACCAGCCTTTGCTTTTCCACAGATTTCCAGGCTCTCAACTTCTTTAACTAGTTGAATCTATTCTAGTGGCTGCCCACCATAGCTCCTTTTCCATAGTTCATCAGGAGTCATCTTTGTAGAATAATGGACATCTTGATACCCAGATAGCTCCTCCTTTGCCTTTGAGATAAAGTCCTTTCTTTGCTGGGTTTCCCCTATCCTTCTCCTGCTGTTCGCTTTTGAAACAGGCCCTCACTGTGTAGCTCTGGCTGCTCTTCACCTTTTATGATATTCCTGCCTCAGCCTCCACAGTGCAGGGATTATAGGCATGAGCCATTACATTCCTAGACTACAGGGTCTGTCCTGGTTTCCCTTTGCAAAATCTTTCTGGGTTTAGTTTTTATATTCCTTCTGTACTTCAGCCCATACTGAAAACAAGTATGCTTTTCTAGTTAGCACAGTCTCCTTTCCCAGGCTGTACCTACGTTCTCCAAACTTCCCTTCCTTCACATGTCAATCGTGTGTGGCTTTATTGAAGAGTTACACTACCCTATGTACTATGTATTCTGCACTCTTTTTTTTTTTTTTTTTTTTTTGGTTTTTTGAGACAGGGTTTCTCTGTGGCTTTGGAGCCTGCGCTGGAACTAGCTCTTGTAGACCAGGCTGGTCTCGAACTCACAAAGATCCACCTGCCTCTGCCTCCCGAGTGCTGGGATTAAAGGCATGTGCCACCACCGCCCGGCGCATTCTGTACTCTTAACCAGATTTTAGCATAGTCGGATGATTCCTTGTTGTCATCATTAGAATTCTACTTCCTCTCTTCCTGATAATGTTTTTGCAGTGCTTCCTTCAGTCCTTAGAGTGGCTCTTACCATCAGCATACATTTGTCCCAGAGCCCATCCAGAACTACCACCTTACTGGTTTTCCTTCCCACACTAGCATCTTCAGAAGTGTCGTGTGAATTTACTCTTTTTCCTCTTGAATCACACTAGTGTTCCCATGACTCTGCTGTTCCTCAGTCTTTGCCTTCATAGTTGCTCATCCAGCAGACTCTGAGGCTACTTTTTGATTCTAACAGATACCCTTTCCTTCTGTTTCTTCCTTCCCTTGTTGGTGGCTTCTGCTCTACCTGCTGGTGTAAGCATGAGTCTGCTGCTCACCTGTTGTTCTCCTATACTAATCCTTGTTGGTCTCACTCAGCATCTATGGCTTAAAAGGCCCCCTGTTACTGTGGGTCTCAAAATTTGCATACTGACTTTCCTCTTAACTCCAGACTTTGGTTGTCATCTAATTATTTTGTATCTACATTGGGTGTCCTATATTTGCTTCTGAGTTCTGGACATTCCTTCTAACCTGCTGCTTTTATCTTATTATTCCTCTCTGTTTGTGCTGTTGTCATTCACTTAGTTTGGACCATATGGTTTTAAAGTGTCTTGAAATTGTGGGCATGCACACATATGTGTTTGTAATCTATGTGGATATCCATTGGCAAATTCTGAAACTTTCCTGAGAGGGTATATTAGTTAGTCTTTGTTCTCATCTTTGTTACTACCACCCACATCTAGATTTCTCTTTCCTGAAGTTATTTTTTCCCTGGTGCTTCCTGGAATTGGTGGAATGCTGTTTCCTTTAGTATCTGCACACTCTTCTTTGTTCTCCATAATAGAACTCAGCTTGTGTGTAATTCCGTGTAAGACAGCAACCTTTCAGCTCTCTTTCTTCTATCCCCTTTCTTATTCGTCACAACACTCACTGCCACCTGCTTATATATGCCATGCATTCCATACCATGTGAATGCAGATGGCACAGATGACATACTACCTTTTGTATATTGTTCATGTGTCATGTTCTCATACTAGTATGTGCATACACATGATATTCATTCTTACACTAGTCCATATGTGGGTTTTGTGATTGTGTGTAGTCTTTCCTGTAAGGACAGGAACTTTGCCAGTTGTGTTTATGCTGGCATTCTTATCATTTAGAGTAAGCATCATTTTACATTTGACAGATGTCCCCTGTCTCCTTTTCTGCTGTATAAACAACACTGTTTATCAGTATTTATTGAATGAATAAATATTTTCTTGAAGAGCTGATACATAGACTTACAATATAGTTTTATGTTATTTGGCTTTTAATAAAAGATTCCACTGATACAGGAAATTCAAGTGATCTCTCATTGTTAGAACAATAGAATTTTAAGATATTATAGTTTAGAAGTTTTAAAAGTATTTTAAACAGGCTCCTCAGAATTAAAATGCTTTATGTATTGTGACATGTTAATGACTTTTAGTGTATTTATTTAATTCATATTGTATTTCTAATAAGTGGTAAGATGAAAATGTTGAATTTGCTTTATTTTCTATTTTATTGACTAGTGAGAATGAGTTTTAGTTCTTTCGATGCCATAGTAGCTTTGCTATTTTCCAGGATATTGGCATTCCTTTTATAACCAAGCCTTAACATTGAGAAAGCATTCCTTGAGCACCAGTTAGTTATCAGATACTGTAATTACATTGGCTCTAATGTTACTAAATCTAGAAAGATAAAGGTGTAGTCATGTCAGAAGAAAATCTCAAGAGTCCTACAAAGTCTTTCTTTTCTGATTTTTACTTTAGCAACAAATTTCTGGTGAAGATGAAATAGAGTGTTCTGATAAAGATGAGCCTGACATTGATGGAGATGTGTCCAGTGACTGCCCTACTGTCCGTGTCCCGCTGACATCTCTCAAAAGCCATCAGGGTGTGGTTATTGCTGCTGACTGGCTGGTTGGTGGGAAGCAAGTGGTGACAGCCTCATGGGACAGAACTGCCAACCTGTATGATGTGGAGACATCTGAACTTGTTCATTCTCTGACAGGTATCTTGCCATGAGCATCTGAAACTCTTCCTAGCGGGGCTGTTTTTATGTCTGAGCTTACAAATTACTTACAGGCCAGGATTATGTTTAGTGCTATTGGCTATTTGGTTGCCATTTTTGGAGATTCTTTCTGATTAATAGAACTCTTTGTAGCTAAATTTATTTTATCTTCAGGAGATTAATTGTAGCATTTAGTATTTTAATATTTGAAATATGGTTGCTGTTTTTTTGTTTTCTGTTTCTTTTTAACAATCTTTCCTTTCCTTTCCCTCCCTCCCTCCCTCCCTCCTTCCCTCCCTTCCTTCCTTTCTTTCTCACACTTAAATAACAGGAATCTATTACCTTGATGGTTTCCTTGTCAGCTTTTTTATGTTCAGGGTAGCTGGTCCTCAACTGTGAGGGTCTGCTTGGTTGAAGTGATGGTGTGGCTTGGGCAGGACCTCTGGAATTTGTAGTCTTCTTCTGTGCTTACTGGTTGCTGTAAAAATTCATTCAGTTTCTTGTAGCTATTTGACTGGGGCTGTACGATTTTGTAGGGGTCAGTTAGGGTCTGTCCTGAGCATCCAGGGCTCCCACCAAAAGGCCCCTTCCCACATAGCAGGTTGCTGGCTTCCAAGTCAGCAGGAACATGCCTCTGTTGCCCTGGATTTTCTAGCTTCTGGGAGGACCTTGGCCCTTTGAATGGTTCCAGCTGTTTAGGCCAGACCATTAAGGATAGCCTTTCTTTGATTAACAAAGATGATTGATTTAGAGACCTTAATTACATATGTGGAATTCTCTTTGGTCTGTTGTATACCCCATTTATGGAAAGATATTTTTATAGGTTCTGTCTAAATTCAAGACAGGATGTTGTACTAAGGGCCCACAAACTATAACATTAGAAGTTATTCTTGTTGTGTTTAGCCTGTTAAAGTGATTTGTATCACCCTCTAACTGTTAAGACCAGAAATTGAGTTATGGTATATCTAGTTCCCTATTCTTTTTTTTTTTTTTTTTTTTTTTTTAATGTGGATAGCTGAGGGGACAACCTTCCTTCCACACTACTAAGTAATCCCTTAAGGTTTACTTTTCCCCTCAGCTATTAGTGGTGTCCGTAAAGATGATGGATACTTTTGGTTCTTGTGTTTTTTAAAAAGCTTCACTTTAATTGTGTGTCTGCAGGTGGATGACCTTGTATTTTTGTTGTATTTGGTTATAGGGCATGACCAGGAGTTAACACACTGTTGCACTCACCCCACCCAGCGGCTCGTGGTGACCTCTTCTCGTGACACAACTTTCCGTCTTTGGGATTTCAGGGACCCTTCCATCCACTCCGTGAATGTTTTCCAAGGACACACGGAGTGAGTTGCAGTTGTTTAGAGATCTTAACTATCTATGAAAAACAGTTTTGTAGGTTATCATTGAAACTTAAGTATAATCTTAATTTCTACTGTTTGACACTTAGCTCTTTTTTCACAGTGATGACTCTTTCTCTAAACATTTTGGTATGTTTTTCAAAAGATATAGAATACTAAGAAGGCTCTGATGGGCTCAAGAAATTGAATGGGATAGAGTCTGTCAGGGACTGGGAATGGGTAGCTTAGTAAAGGGAGAATCGAGAAGCATTCCAGGCATGAGTAGTGAGAGCATAATCCTATTATCCATCAAGAGGCTTGATCTACTGTCCGCAGCTACTCACAAATTATTGTAATATGTCTTTTTAAGATTAATTGATTAGCAAATTAGACTAATTTAGATTAGCAAACGAAGAATTGGGTTTATTAATGGCATCGTCATACCTATGTGTCATTATACTCTGTTCTCAACTCTTCCTTTTCCCTTATCTGGTTCCCTTTCTTCTCCCAGTTTGCTCTCTGTCTTAGGGTTTCTATTGCTGTGAAGACACATCATGACCACGGCAACTCTTAGAAAGTAAAGCATTTAGTTGGGGCTGGTTTACAGTTCAGAGGTTTAGTCCATTATTATTATAATGGTATGAAGCAAGATGCCAAGTAGGCAGACATGGTCTTGGAGAAGGAGCTGAGAGTTCAACATCTATACCTGAAGATAGCAGAAGAAACTTGTTGCACTTGGCATGGCTTGAGCATATATGAGACATCAAAGCCCACCTCCACAGTAGCCTCCAACAAGGCCACACCTCCTAATAATGCCACTCCCTATAGGTCAGGCATTCAAACACAATCATTTATGGGGGCCATACGTATTCAAACCACCACATTCTTCTTCTGCTTTCCTTTTATACACATTCCACTCGTCTCTCTTCTAACCTCCTTTATGATCTACTTCCCAACCCCCTCATAGCTCCTTTTTAGTTTTGTGACTTCCTAATATATAGATAACACCTGTGTTTTGTTTTTTTTGAGACAGGGCTTCTCTCTAGCTATGAAGCCAGTCCTGGAACTAGTTCTTGTAGACCAGGCTGGCCTCGAACTCACAGAGCCTGCCTCTGCCTGAGTGCTGGGATTAAAGGCGTGCGCCACCACCTCCTGGCTTGTGTTGTATCTTTTAAAGGTTTTGTTATTATGTGTATTTACAGGGCATACACTAGGAGTAGGTTTTTTTCTGCCTGTGTATATACACACACGGATTATGAATCTAGTATGTGTCCCTCTCTGCTTGAATTTCTATCAAAAAGTTTAGCATGAGACTATCTTTTTTTCTTTTTTTGTTTTTTTGAGACAAGGTTTCTCTGTAGCTTCGGAGCCTATCCTGGAACTAGCTCTTGTAATCCAGGCTGGCCTTGAACTCACAGAGATCCACCTGCTTCTGCCTCCCAAGTGCTGGGATTAATCTTAACAGAGTTCTTCCACAAACATACTTTTTGGTCTTTTCAATAAACAAGGAGATTGTGTATCTAGTTTCTCATGACACAGATTAAGGTAGTGTTTGTCATGTCTCTTCCTGGAAAGGTATGTTTTCTAGTTTGGAGTTACTAAAGTGACACTTTGAGATATGTGATTTTCTCATTCCCTAGCAGCCTTTCATCACTGATGATCCCTGCCGACTTAGACAGTATAAGAATGTTGCATAAGGGTGTGGTTTCTAATTCTGCTATTTTCATCTGCACTAGCTAGCCCTTCTGAGAATAAGCAGATTTCTAGTTATGCTTGTCATTTTGGTAGTCCTTTATTATCATTTGAATTTTGGCTCTTGGTACCACTGAACCTTCCAGTTGTCCTCTAGTCTCTAGACATTGCTATCATTTTTCTACAATAGGATGATGTACTAGGCTAGAAAGTAGCACTGGCATCTCCCCCAGTTGGTTCTGCTAACCTGTACTGGAGCAAGCAAAATATCAGATCTGAGTGGGGCCAAGAAGAAAGTTTTATTTTCGAGAGCTAGCAGCTATACTTACGATAAGTTAGAGTAAATGCAGTCATAGGCAGACCAGCTGCTTGTCCTTATCATGTTTGCAAGGATGGACTGGATTTTGTGGGGGAACTGATGAAGACTGGAACATTGTGTCCGAATAAAGGTACAGATGGCCAGGGTTTTATAAGTCCTTC
Organism: Dicrostonyx torquatus; assembly: GCA_028555095.1. Classification (NCBI taxonomy): domain Eukaryota; kingdom Metazoa; phylum Chordata; class Mammalia; order Rodentia; family Cricetidae; genus Dicrostonyx; species Dicrostonyx torquatus. The sequence goes on from JAQHUG010000030.1 coordinate 7,918,533, forward strand.
ATGTGCCTGGCCAGGTGTAGTTCTGATTCACAGGTTGGATGTGAAGTTCCCAGATTGGTCATTGCATCATCTCTATTCCAGAGAAAGTGAGCCATGAGCAAGCCAGGTGGCTGCCTGGTTTCAGTGGAGTTAATTTCTAAGGGAGTGATCAAGTATAGCTTCTCCTGGTCTCCAGCTTGCCTTGTGGTGGCATTTTAAGACTTAAAATTGGCACTCTGGTTATTTGAAAATTTTTTATTTGTTTCATGCTTTGAGAGAATGTATTTGCTGATGGAGGTGCATGTTATAGCTTTTAAGAATGTTTCAATGATAGGGTATTGCTAATTTGTATCCCTTTAGCTGTAAAGTGTAGTGAATGCTAATGTTTGAAATATATAATTAGGGATACATTTTTTGTAGCTGACTATTACATGAAACAACAGTTGTTTTAGAAATATGAGGAACATGACTAGTTGTGACCCCCCACACCCACTATACACCCTCTTTTGGGTGGTAAGGTCTTGCTATATAGCTGTGGTTCTCCCAAGTGCTGAGGTTAAAGGCATGTGCTACACATTTGGCCTAAGGAAACCCTCCCCCCCTTTTTTGTTTTATTACGTAGGGTTTTTCTGTGTATCGTTGGCCATCCTGGAACTTGCTTGGTAGACCAGGCTAGCCTCAAACTCGGAGATTCGCCTGCCTCTGCCTCCCAAGTGCTGGGATTAAAGGCGTTCATCACTATGCCCACAGGAGCTCTTATTTTTAATGTATGCCAAGGAATATTTAAAAGGTTGGCTCTCCCACCCACCATGTTTGAGACAGTGTCTCTCTACTTATCTCTGACAGTCTCTGAACTTACTGTGTAGACCTGACTGGATTCAAATTCAAAGATCTGCCAGCTTTTGCTGAGTGCTTTTGGTTTTTAAAATAGGTACCAAGAGTAGGCTTACAGTCAAAGCATCTAATTCACATGAACTCTCTCCTATCCAGCTGTTCTAAGATGTAAGATAGTTGTTAGATTGCCTTTAACCACAGGGTAAGTAAAAGTTTTAATGAGAGTAAATATATGAGTCAGGCTTATTCTTGCCTAGATTACTTACATTTTCTCTTTTCTTAATTGATTAGTCATGAACTAGTCATATTGCATTGATATGTATATCTAAAAAGCATTGAAATGTTTTTCTTTGATATTAATTTCCTTGCCCTGTCAAAAAGGATAAATTTTAATTTTCAAAGACCTTTCTGAATTGGCAGGAGCCAGCTGGATTCTTCTGCTTCTGAATTTTGTATAGTTAGTTCAGTGGTCAAGAGCATTGACTACTTTTTAGAGAAAGGACCTAGGTTTGATTTCTAGCACCCACATAGCTCACAACAGTCTGTAATTCTAGTTCTGGGGGATCCAAAGCACTCTTCTGGTCTCCTCATGCACCAGGCACACAAGTGATACACAGACACATGTGCAGGAAAAACACCCATACACATAGAAAAATTTAAAAGAAAAAGAATTCTTAAAAAAAAAAAAAAGTGGCTGAGCTTAAAAAGTTCTTTCTGGCTTTTCTTATGTAGGTTTAGGACTTGGTCAGCAGATGGAGCTGTAGATATCTTTATTGAACACAAAATATTTCTAATAATGATCAGCAGGAAGTCTTTAAAAACACTTCACATTTAGAAAAACAGGAAATGAGACATTTCATATGTTTTTATCTGAGAATCTTCATAATGATTGTTGCCTTTTTCCTTTGTCATGGATTCTGAGAAATTGAGCCCATATGACCAAATAGCAGGTAGCAAATGCATATAGATGTACATCTGTGATCCCTAAAGGGCACACTTTTATTAAAAGCAAACTCAATTTAATTCCTCATTGAGAGCAGAAGGATAGTCAGTGTCTGCAGCATGTGTTCTCTTTAATTATTAGTTTGCTGTTCTGAATGTGACCTAAGAAAATAAGCCCTGCCTCTCCTCCTTTGTCACACTGGTCGGGTCAGACTCTGCAGGCTGCAGGATCTTCTGCAGTGGACTGAAATCTTCCTGGATGGTCTGTTTTATCACGTACATGTCCCATGCATTCCACCTAGCACCCTCTGAATGAGGACATGAAAAGGGGCTTTTAGAAGCAAAGATGATTTTCTGGATTCTTCACTATTCTTTTCCTGAGTGCTACAAAAAAGCCAAATTCTCTGCATTTATGTTTAATGTTTTTACTGGTGTATCTCTAAAATATTGTCAACTGTTCACATTAGAGATAATTGGGGTGGGGGAGCTACACCGAGAAACGCTGTCTCAAAAAACCAAAAGGAGTGTATTGTAGTTCAAGTTTTCATTTATGAGAACTCAGCATAGTTCTTTTTTTTTTGTTTTTGTTTTTTTTTTTTTTTTGAGACATTTTTTGTTGCTCTGGCTGTCTTGGACTGCTGTAGACCTTACTGACATCGATCTCACGGATCGGAGATCCGTCTGCCTCTGCCTCCCTGAATGCCTGGATTAAAGGTGTGTGCCACCATGTCCGGCTCTACATAAATTCTTTAGTTAAAGAACTGTGCTTTACGGCTTTGACTTTTATCACGTTTTTAGAAAGCACTAATAATAAGCCGTTTTGTCTTTGATGTGTTGCATTGATTTTCACTCTGTATTATGACATCTCTTCATTATAATAGGGATTCTACCATATTAGTATTTATTGAATGTAATGGTGTATCTCTTACTGGATCAGTCTTTAGTAGCTCAGTGTATGGTAGTTTGTCTGAAGAATAATTTTAGGTACACCATAGTATTGTTTTACTAGTAGCAAGAATGCAAAATTGTGTGCCTTGGTCTTGGAAAAATAGATGGTTACTTTGAAAATTTTGACATAGGAATTTCTCCTGGAGGATTTCTATTAGAATAATCAACAGCGGACACTAAAATTCAGGGCCTTTCTTCTTAATTAGCTAACTCTTCTGTATAATGATGTGGTTTTTACCTGGTAGTGTAATTTAGTAGCCCAGGCATCCGCTTCCTAAGCCAGTGTTTCCCCTCTTTATCTATCAATCATCCTCCTGTTCAGCTGGGCTCCACACAGAGCTCAAACTAAATGGTTGTGGATGATACATGTATGTGCGAGGAACTCCTACTATTATGAAAGTTGTTAGGTTAAATCCGCTTTCTGCCCTTTGAGAGGAGCATGTGAGGTAGATAGATGCCTATTTGATTGCTTATAAATAACCAAAGGCTTCCAACGCCACTTCTTTGAGGTTAATTCTCCCTTGATACCGTTGCCTTGTCTAAGAACTCGACATTTTTTTCCTTTCCTCTCCACTATCTCCCTTTCCTCAGGTTCTGACCCCCCTTTTGTTTTGTTTCAATTACTAAGAAAAGAAACTGACAGTTGAGACAGTCACTGGTCATTAAACTTCCTCCATGGGTGGCCAATGACTAGTTTATATACCCACTGACAGTATTTGTTTACAAGTGTGAATAAACTTTGGCATTGGAAACAGTTGGAAATTAGCTCAGCATAGATGAATATTTGAGAATGGAAGGTTTTTATTTCTTTTTGGTTTTCTCTGTACACAGTTGTAGCTTTATTCTCAATGTAAGATTTGGTAGCTTCTTTTCTAAGAAAACTGAAATGCATCTAACTGCATTTTGTTGTTTGTCAGAGTCATGTGGGAATCACTTGGATATAGGCTAGGGAGAAGTGGGTAGCTTTCTAGTGTCAAGCTGCTTTCTGATGGAGATTTTGGAGGCCTGTACTTTTTTTTATTTTAATTAATTTATTTAAGTTAATTTCATTTTGTTTTTGATACAAGGTTTCATGAAGCCTCTCTTTCCTTAATAACTATACTTAAATCGATGGTAAAATCTTTATATTTAGCTCAGGCTAGTGTTGAACTTGATATATGGCTGAGATAAGCCTAAACTTCTAGTTTTTTGCTTTGACCTCCCAGGTGCTGGGATTACAGGCGAGCACCACTCTAGACAATTTGTGGTTAGTTTTACAATCTGGTTTACTACTGGTGACTACTGTTTACACTCTCCTGTGTGAGGGGGAAGTAACATGGAATCAAAGATACCAGTGAGTAATGTTTTCTAGGGATAGGAATATAACTCCAGAAGTGTATTCACAAGTAGAAACGACCATTTGAGAAATAAATCCACCTGTAAGATTACAGTGGCCTCAAAAACCACACCTGAGTTTTCTTTAGGGATTTGGCCCTTGAGAGGCTACTCATGTACCAGTAGAAGGCCCTATATCCATGCACATACTGGGAGCATTGAGTAGACTCAGTGGGTTAAAATCAAACATGAAATTGGGAAGAAATAGTGATGAGGGTTAGGGGGGGAATTTAGAGGTAAGGGAATGGGAGGTGACTTGATTAACAATACATTCTGTGTATATATTTCAATAAAAGTAAATAAATGAATAAATCAAGACTGAAAATAACTAAGGCTAGTGGTATGGTATTAAACTCTTATTGTAGGTTTTTCTCTATTTTTTTTTTTTAAATCTCCTTAGGGGCTGGCCTAAATCAGAAGTCCTGTTGTCTCCACCTGAGCCTGCGTACTAGGTTCATAGGTGTTTTTGCCACTATGCTCAGCTTTATGTGTTGCTGAGGATGGAACCCAGGACTTTGTATATGCCATTAGCAAGCACTCTTCCAATTGAACTACATTCTCAGTCCATTTTTTCAGTTTAATAATTAGCTTAATTATGTCGCACAAACTCGCAGGGAAACATAGTGGTCAGTTGACAGAGATAGCATGTAGCTGCACTGGTTTGTGCTCAAGTGTGGAATGGTGTTTTGTGTGTGTGTGTGTGCGCGCGTGCATCTGTTGTTTTAAATATATTAACTATGGATAATGACTGTGAGCATAGAAATGACCAATATATTAGACACACAGCTGCTGTATAAGCATGTGGTGGGCACTGTGGACACACAACTGTCTTGGAATATGGTGGATACCATTCTCCTGGTATCTTGGGCTTAATGGGCAGGTCAGCATGTCTGGGGCAGCAACTGTTAAGAGTTCCTCACTTGAGCTCACTCTGTTATAGTTCAGATAGGTAGTATGGTACTATGTCAGTACGAGTGATTATATTTTAAAGTTGCTTTTTGTTCAGAATAGAGTTTTCAAAAGCAAGAGATTTATTTATACATTTTGCTCTTTTTAAAGTCCTCATGCTATAATCCTAGTACTTAGGAAACTGCAGTAGGAAGATGGCGAGGTTGAAGCCAGCCTTGGCTGCATTGAGGTATTGTCTCCAACCACCTAGAGAAATAGCTGTTCAGAAACTGATAGAAGTATCAAAAGGAAATGAGTGCTTTTAAGTGGATGAATGGATATTTTACTACAGACTGTAAATGTTCTGACTCACTGAGATGGACAGGAGACATGCCCAAGTACAGGTAGAATTGTTTATTTGTTGAGAGAGTTTATATAACAACCCTGACTGGGAGCTCTCTCTGTAGACCAGGCTTGAACTCACAGAGATCCACCTGCTTCTGCCTCCTGAGTGCTGGATTGAAGGCTTGGGCCATCATGCCTGGCCCCAGTATAGGTTGAAACCACTTTATGTCATGTAGAATCTGCAGAATAGGGATGAGAGGAGCTGCCAAAAACTCCAGCTTCTGAAGGAAAAGATGGTAATGAGTTAAGGAATGTTTTGGTCCTGGCATAGCCAATACTGGCGGACAATGTGTCCACACTTAGCTCAGGTGAGATGATCACCTGATCAGACTTGCAACTGCTGGCACTTCCTTTTTCAGTCATCTACTGCCTGGTTCTCTGCTTTGAACTGGAACTACAGTATTGACACTGGGTAGTAGATCAGCATAATGTCATTAACTGCCATCTTTGGGGAGCCAGCTGTTCCACATAAGTGATTTCTCCAATAATCTCTTAAGAATGAAAATTTTGAAAATAACTTTCACTCTTCTAAGTTGTGTTTGTGTAAAGGAAGAGGAATATGGAATCCTGTTTCTATCACGTTGTTCCTACACTGAGTGGGCTGATGCAGTTTGAGTTTTGTGTGTCTGCTTTGTCATCTATTTTGGCTTCTCTGGAGTCAGTTATATTTTCTTGTATTACTGTCAGTGGTGGTTTGAATAAGAATGGCCCCCACAGGCTCACCTCTTTGAACGCTTAGTCATTAGGAAGTGGTGGTACTTGAGAAGGTTTAGGAGGTATGGCCTTGGTGGAGTAGTTGTGTCCTATTTGGCAGAAGAGTGTCACTTGGGGTGAGCTTTGAGACTTTAAAAGCCCAAGCCAGGCCCAGAGTCTCTCTCTTCCTGCTGCCTGTGGATCTGGATGTAGAACTCTTAGCTCCTTCCCTAGCACCATGTCTGCTTTCATGCTGCTATGCTTCCTGCCATGACGATAATGGACTGAACTTCTGAAACTGTAAGCCAGCCCCAATTAAAAGCTTCCCTTTATAAGAGTTGTCGTGACCATGGTGTCTCTTCACAGCAGTGGAACAGTGACTAAGACAGTCTAATCTCTCAGCCCTCATTTCCTCCATTTATTGTTTCTTATATATATGTTAGGACCCATAAATATATGGGAGTGTATGTATCGGTATATCTACTAGGGGAAAAAGTGATGATGGTATTGAATATCAGACCCTGGCCCTCATATGGTAGGCAAGCATTCTGTCACCAAGCTGTGTTCCTAGCTGCTCCTAAAGTGGGCATATCAACATATGTCAACTCTGAGTAGTAGCTTAAGACACATTCCACCAAAAAGCAACAACTTGATTGTATGGGTTAGGGATTCCCCTCTGTATTCTGAAGGACTGTATTATAAAATAAGACAGGAGCATACATTTTTAAATTATGTGTATTTAGGCCTGTGAACATGCAGGTAGTTGTGAGGAATGACTTAATTTTCTTCACAGCCTTTGTCTTCTGGAAAGAGAGGACCAGTACATGAAACAGTAAATTGGGAGCTTAGCTGAGTGTTGTTGCTTAGTCTAGAGAGCACAGAGGTGAGTACTGTTGCTTAGTCTATTGCGCACCAAGTGAGTACTGTCTTCAGTCTGGTGCTATGGTTTGGCATTTCTACAGTGATTATGCTTTCCTCTGTAAAATGACCAAGATGATAGCTTTTCTTCTGCTTAATTAATAACTCAAAGGACTGCCACTGTGTCTGCAGTGTTGAGCCTCTAAGGTAGAACTTCATTTGGAGCCATTCAGAGTAATAAGTAGAAATGGTTTCAAAAAAGTAGCTTACTTTGGTTAATGCTAAAAGTGACATTTACCTAACTTTAAAGGGAAGCTGCTATGTCTTGTAGGCGTTACTCAGTATTGTGGCTTTTCAAGTAACATTTACTGTGGAGAAGGGTTTTAAAAAGTGAGGCACTATATTTGTCTCAGAGTACATCTTTTCCAAGAAGGAGCTGATTTGAAACATGTCACATGTTACACAACTGTGAAATTTCACAAGGAAAACTATTGCACTGATGAATATTGTAAGTATGAATTTCCATTTTAAAAGAATGAGACAAAGTTAATTTCTTCAGAAGTGTGAAATGGACAATTACTGGCAGTGAGATCCAAAATGGCTGTTGGGCTAGCAGTAGCAGTCGGGCTGCATCCTCGTGGTCTCACTCAGCTTATCTGCTGGCAGTCATTCTGACTGTTCTTTTTGTTGTTGTTGTTGTTTTGTTTTGTTTTTTTTTCGAGACAGGGTTTCTCTGTAGCTTTGGAGCCTGTCCTGGAACTAGCTCTTGTAGACCAGGCTGGTCTCGAACTCACAGAGATCCGCCTGCCTCTGCCTCCCGAGTGCTGGGATTAAAGGCGTGCACCACCACCGCCCTGCATTGCCTGTTCTTTTTGAGGGAGCAGACACAGGTTCCTGTGTAGAGGTGGTGTAGAGAGGGTATGGAGAGGAATCTGAAGGTTTGTTTTCAGATGTAGTAGAAAGAAAGGGTGCTGTAGAGCTGAGTACTTGGTGGGAAAGCGTCATCATGACCATGTTCTCTGTCAGGCAGAGGCAGACGATATTTCAAATTCTGGTGGTTGAATGGTCTCTGTGACTTTTGGTATTTCTTGGAAACTGGGTGTGGAAGTCTCTTCAGGTAAAAGGTGAAAGGAAGAAGTAGGCATCTGAGGCTGGGTAGTTTGGTCCATCTGCAGATACAGGCATGCATTGGTCTAGGGGCATGAGGCCCATTGCATGAGGCAAGTGTGCAATATACAGAGTTGCTGAACTAGGTTGTGGGTTCCTAGGTGAGCTTTGAATGAAGTCAAACAGGCTAAAGGGTATTGAGGAGTTTTGTAAGGTGTAATTATGAAGATTATAGATCCATAGCTGATTTTGAGTCTTGCAGAATGTAAGCTAGATTCTGGAACTTTTTAGGAAGAAACCAGTGGTACCATGACTGTCATTTTCTACAAATCAGTGCTGGTGGGACCCTTGCAGGCTTGTGTTATACAGAGGATGGCCGAGGACAGACTTGTCATCTTTAAGAAGTCAATTGGCTTTTATGTGTCAGTCAATGATGTCTGAGCCTTAGCTTATCTTAGCCCCAGCATGATGAATATAAGTAGGGGTGGTGGAAGTTTCTGCCAGTAGCCTGGTGTATGGTCACTCTGGGGCTGTTTAGCCACTGTGAAGTTTTCAGGATTATAAAGGATGGAGGGTTTTTGAGGTCTGTATAATGGTTGCCCCCCAAGTGTCAGTCCTCCAATGACCAGTAGACAGTGTGTAAATTCTCCACATGTTAGGTGAAAGCTGTCAGCTGTTTTCCTGACTGGCTTTCTTTAAAGACATGTTGCTTGTTAGAGAGTTGTGATAATAATCCATTCTGAACATTTTGTTGGCTTGTCCTTTTGAAACAGGATCTCACTTGTACCCTAGCCTGAATTGCTGTTAATCATATAGCACAGGCTAGCCTCAAACTTTTGGTAACTCTACTGCCTCATCTTTTGAATACATGGTATGAACTGTCATGCCTGGTTTGATTCTGAACTTTAAAGGTGACATTTTATTTTCAGTCTGCCTTGCTTGCCTAAGCATAGAACCAGTGGGCGCCTTCCTGACACCCATCTTATTATTCCCCCTGCCTTCTCAGTGTAGCTTGCTTTGAAAAGTGTTCCTTGCCACAGTTTCTGTCTATTTTTGTCTGTGGGAAGTAAGGCGTATGTATTCTACACATACATAGTATGCATACATATGGATGTATATGTGGTACCCCTCCACTTCTGAGAGGCATTCTTATGGTGTTTGGAACTTGTTTCTACTGGGGTCTCTGATATGGGATTTCCCTCTGTATGCTATGAATATGTTTTGTTACCATTGGTTAATTAAGATGCTGCTTTGGCCTATAGCAGGGTAGAATATAACCAGGCTGGAAGAAATATATAGAAGAGAGTAGGTGAAGTCAGGGAGACACCATGAAGCTGTCGAAGGAGCAACATGCCCACACTGGTAAGCCACAGCCTAGTGACACACAGATTAATAGAAATGGGTTAATTTAAGATGTAAGAGTTAGCTAGAAATGTGCATAGCTATTGGTCAAACAGTGTTTTAATTAATATAGTTTCTGTGTGATTATTACGTCTGGGCAGCTGGGAAACAAATGAGCAGTCTCTTTCTACAAAATGACGCTCAAGGAGGGGCCATTATTACAGGTCTCAAGCTATAGCTAGCTACTCTCAGCGTACACTGTCCAGTGTTACATAGATAGAAGTGGCTCCATTCTCAAGTTGGAAATCATTTTTACTCAGCTTCCTTGTTTTGGGAATGAAGACCTTTCTCAGGCCCTAGGACAGTCATTGCTGACCCAGGACTGGGCACAAGGACCCAACTGGCACACTCAGCTCTGTGTGGTGCCACTTAGTTTTGGTTTAGCAGGAGTAATTTTCTGACAACTTGAGAGTTTTGCTAATCTGTTGGTGTTTAAGAGTGAGAAACCTTATAGTACATTATAGTGGCTTTACTTTCTTTAATCATTTAATTAAATGAATAAAAATTTAATGAATAAATCTTGTCTACGTTATATTAAGATAGTTATTACATTTTGTGTGTATTATGTGCATACATGTATATGTATGGGGTGTGTGTGTGCACTTGGACATGTGTCTGGAAGTCAATTTTTGAGGATTAGTTCTCTCCCCTTACCATATGGGTCAGGGAATCAAATTAAGGCTGTCAGTCTTGGTGGCAAGCACCTTTACACACTGAGCCATCTTATCAGCTTATTATTAAGTATTATATTAAAAGTTGTTGTAAAATGTAATTTATAATGTTTCAGAAACATAGAACCTTCAAAATTCTTATTCTTCCAAAATGAATACATAATGTCTGTTATTGAAATGTTGGCCACTACTAATTATTGACAGAGTCTTGGGTCAAGAAAAGAAATAGAAAGTTAAATAATGAAAACCTGAGGGAGTTCACTTCTCACCAAGTTTAAACAATACATTTGTTGCCAATTTCTTTAAAATTATTATATATAATTAAAATATTCTAAAATTACAATGTAAGCCAGAAATACAAGATTTCAAGAAAGCAAATGAGCCTTGACTCATGATGTTGCAAGAATGACATTATTGCATTATATATATATTTTGAGTTTCTCTGTGTTGCCCTGGCTGTCTTGGAACTCACTCTATAGACCAGGCTGGCCTCACCTGCCTCTGCACCCCAAGTACTGGGATTAAAGGCGTGCACCACCACCACCACCCAGTTTATTGTATGAATCTTATTATTTTAACTTTTTAGTAATTTTAAATAAATTTGTATTTTAAACTGATTTTTAATCTTTGAATTTGAAAAGGGTTCTTGCTAATATAGTTAAACAGTCTTAAAAATTTAGTTCCATTGGGTGTGGTGATGCACACCTATAATCTTAGCAGAGACAGGTGGATCCTTTTGAGTTCCCAGTTGGCTAAGGCTGCAATGAGGTCTTTAGTCCTGTCCTAAACACCCTGCTCTAGAGTACTTAGGAATTCCTGCAGGAAGTGGACCAGTCATTGCTGTGACTGTCTCAGATGGGTGCAGCCACATTGGCGGCTGACAGTGCAGGTTTAGCTCTCTGTTATATTCTTCATCTTAGACTAAATGGTCTTTCATTAAAAATGGACAAACATCACTGGCTCCTCTAGAATGGAGGTCTCACAGGCATTGGTTTCCCCCTCTTCTCTGGTCCATGTTTCCTTATACAGAGTGAGAGCTGTATAAGGTCTTAGTAAGTGAGACTTACTAAGAAGGTGCTTAGTAAGTGCTTTTTAGATGAGCAGGTCTTTAGTAATCTAGATGGCAGAATTCTGTAATCCTAAGGAGGGAAGGTTACAAAGTCATGACTAAACGAGAATATTAAGGTAGTGTTAGATGCTAGCAGAAGTAATTTTGTTCCCCAGGGAACAGTTGAATTCACTGAAAAAGAATGGACAAATTAAGCTTCTTTGTTTGTTTTTATTTTATTTTCTAAATTTGGGGAATTAGCCGTCAAGAAATACTCAGAAATACTTCTTTTTTCCTGTTGGTTAATTTGGCATCTGATCTCTTCGAACACAGGTTGTGTAAGTCCTGAAAAACTCTGATAATAGAAAAAGCAAAAAAGTATTACTTCTGAAGATGCTGACATGTCTACATGATTAGGCTGCTAGGGTGTGGGCCGATGTTACCTGCTAGGAGTGTGGTGTGTACAGATAGTTTGGAAAGCAGTTGTCAAGAAAGAAACTGCAGGTACAGACTTTGGGTACAAGACATACAGTTAACTCCCCCTGTCCCCCCCATCTCCCCTTCCCATCCCCTTTCTGTAGCATCGTGCAGTGTTCTAGGTTCCTGCTTGGCTGGTTGGGACATAGTTTGGTTGTCAATTCCAAACTGAAATTGACAAGTTTGGATCTGTTGTTCAATCTAGGTGAAGTGTATGCATTTGGATATTAATACTGGAATACACATGAACGGTTGATAGGTCAGAGCAATAAAGTCCCAATGACACCTTCATCTACATTCTGGAAAAGAATTTTTTAATAACATGTTTTTAATGCTTATGAGTATTTTTGTTTACATGTGTATATGTGCACCATAGGCATGCCTTATGCTCTTTAAGGTCAGAAGAGGGTGTAGGATCCCCTGGAACTGGAGTACAGATGGTTGTGAGCTACCATGTGGCTTCTGGGAATCAAACCTGGGTCCTTTGCGACAGTAAGAAGTTTTCTTAACTGCTGAGCCATCTCTACAGCTCCACATACATTCTTTTTAAAAAACTTCTTGAGATTAATATAATTATATCATTTCCCTTTCTGTTTCCTTTCTCCAGACCCTCCCATGTACCCTTCCTTGTTCTCTTATGAATTCATGGCCTCTTTTAAAAAAATTGTTGTTATATGTATATATGTTAATCTACAAAACAACTCCCGAGAGATTTTTAAAAGCCAGAGAGAGAGAGAGAGAGAGAGACAGGGAGTTTGAGAGAGAGAGAGTGTCAGGGAGTTTCCTATGAGATTGTGTCTCCTAGTATATTAGAAGCTATACCATAAGTCGCACCAACATGACTGTCTAAACGTGAGCTGAACAAGGACAGCAACAATAGGCATCCTAACGTGGACCAGCGGAAAGACGCATTCTTTTGAAAGATGGATTATGTATGTGGGAACACAGAAGCCTATGTTCTATACGCTTAAGTTTCTACTCAGGGAATGCTTACTCTATAAACTTCAGATCTATTGCCCTACATATACAGAATTGTTCTTTTGTAGAAACTTATATTTTAAAAATAAGGAATGGCAACCCAGTAGTCAATTTTTGACATGATGCCAGAAAAGCACACTGCATTAGCATTTCATGGTCCAGCATTTTCTACATCATACTTTTTTTTTTCTAAGCTTTGAAGTTTTGGCAGATTGTTATGCAAAACAGTTTTGTGTCTCTGTGTGACTGAGAAGACAGCTGTTAGTCCTAATGAGGAGTGCTAGCATTACAGTATTTCCGTTGATTGAGACCCACGGAGGGAGCAGAATGTTCCTGATCAGGCAGTGGTGTGTGGTGAGAAGGTACCATACTGTCAGCTGGAAGTACATGCTCGGCTGCTCTCCACGACAAGATAAATGAGTTTGCTGGAGTTTGGCAGAGTCTGAAGCTTTTCCAGTGAGTGGTTGTAGCTCACTAGTCTCCCTGTGGGACCCACAGTCCAAGGGTGCCTTTAAGACTACTGCGTCTTTGCCACACTTGTCTCTTGATGTCCTACGATACCCGTCAGCATCGTGATTTATTAAGAACCTCATGTCTTCTAGCATTTCATTAGCATAAGGTCAGATAATCTTTTGTTGAGGCTTTTTTCTCTACATTAATTGAGGGAGGTACTAGCTGAAATTTAACTTGGCCAAAACCTCCTAGAGCATACTGCAAATAGAAGTCAGTGGGCGTCTTTACTTTATGCTTTCTCAGTCTCTAGCAATAGGAGAAACTCTTCAAACATTCCTTTAATCTTTGCTACACCCCATTTATAGTCAGGCCATGTGTTGTTATTTATTTAAATAAAGAATGTTGTGGCTAGGGAGATGTCTTAGCTGTTAAGAGCTCTGTGCCTTTCCAGAGGACCTGGGTTCAACTCCCAGCACCCACATGGTGGCTCACAACTATTTGTAACTCCATTTCCCAGGATCCAACACCCTCACACAGATACACATTCAGGAAAAACACTATACAAATGCATACAAAATAAAAATAATTACTAAAGAAGTACATATAGATCAGTCATGATTGTATGGTTTGTCCATATATCCGTTTCTCTCCTGATCATATATTGCTATATGCTGTGTCTTTTATGCTGCATCCAGATGTTGTACAGTAGTCTTCTGGAGATGCTGTTGGTTGACACATGTAGAGAGGAAGTACCCACTGGGATCATATCAGTCTCGTCTCTCAACAAGTAATTGATGACTTTGGTTTGAAAGAAAGGGTTGCATTGCAAGTTAACCTAATAGACCATGATCACTTCTAACTGGGACAATTTTCCCAATGACTAGTAGTGTTGTATGTGTGTACTTTGAAGCCATCGGTCACCATCTAGTGTCTTCCTCACTCATTTTTTCTTCACGTTAATTTTTGAGATCAGTTACCTTACTGAACCTGGAGTTCCCTAGCAAGTTCCAGGGATCTTCCAAGCTCTACCCCTTCAGCTCTAGGATTACAGGTGTCTGCTGCCATGCCTGTGAGTTTTGTTTTTTTTTTTTTAAATAGGGGATCTGGGAATTGAGCATTGGACCTAATACTTATATATATGGCAAGTACTTTAGTGACAGACCTATCTCACAGGTATATCTTACTTGGAAAAAATGTCAATTGAACTTCTTTGCCATTGTGAATTGCCCAGTGTTTTTCCTAACTCCAGTGTTTTGATTAAATTGGAAGTTACAGTTGGAATGGCTTTTCTCTTAATTCATCCCACCAGACCTAAATATATAGAAATTTTGGTAGGCTGTGTAATCCATATTTTTCTAGTAACTTCTTTGCTGCACTGTCTGAGGATGATAGGACAGAGTAAACATAGACTGCATTTTCCTGCACAGCTGGGAAATCAAGCAAGGGACCTTCCTTATGTAACATATGTACAAGGAGTTTTCTAAGCAGGCACAGGTTGCAGAGAAGAAGATTCTGTAAACATGAATATCTCCCACATCCTTGCCCTCTGTTGCCCCTCTGAAAGCAAGATGTGTGTATGTGCACTGTGTGTGTGGGGGAATGGTTGGTACATCTGCACTCTAACTGCTGATGTGTCTGACCTTTACCTGTAGTACTGTGACCTCTGCTGTGTTCACTGTGGGAGACAACGTTGTTTCGGGCAGCGATGACCGCACAGTAAAAGTCTGGGATTTAAAAAATATGAGATCTCCAATTGCAACAATTCGTACAGACTCTGCCATTAATAGGTAAGGAGTAATTGTAATTTATTGTCTAGTTTAATGATACAACCTTTGGGAAGGGAGTTCAGCCTACCAGGAAAATGTATTTTATTGATCCTTTTATGTGAATTCAGTGTCTGTAAGTACTTAACCTTACGTAACACAATAAATATCATATTGATGTAGTAAAACTTAAGAGTCAGAATGGGCCCTTGGTAGCCAGATGGCGTTGAGCTTTCTTTACTTACTGAGAGTCTCTGTCTGCTGTTAGTCAGTGTGTGGAGTTCACTTGTGATCTGGCAGTTAGGTGTGTCTTAAGTTTCTTGTCCAGTGTTATAGGCAGACTACCCCTGTAATTTGCTAATCTAGTTTGCCTTGAAAGTGAAAAATGTGGCCTTTACTACTGCATGATACTACAGTGCCAATATTTTATATAAACTTGTTTTTATATTTTTTTTTTGTAGGATCAATGTATGTGTTGGCCAAAAAATCATAGCCCTCCCCCATGACAACCGGCAAGTGCGATTGTTTGATATGTCAGGAGTACGACTAGCACGGCTTCCCCGGAGCAGCCGGCAGGTATTGGTTACAGTGTGTTCATCATGAACAGCAGGGAGAATTTACGTTATTGCTGCTTCAGAGAAATACAAACAGGCCACATTCAGAGACTTTCACATGTAGAAGAGAGAAAATTTAGCTTTAGCATGTATTTTATGAGATGATGAGCTACTTACAGGTTGGTGGGAACTCCTGGAGATGGGATACTTACCTCCACCTCCAGCCAGAAAAATATCTTCCTGTGGTTAGGTGTCACTGGAAAAAGAAGTTCTTTTTTTTTTTTTTAAATAAATTATGGAATTGCTCCTTGCTACCATCAGATGTGGTACTTCTGTGTGCTTTATTCAGATCACCCCAGAATGCCTGCATTCATGGCTTTAGCTCAGCTGAGCAGAATCAGAATGTGTTCAGGGAACAACTAGCACCATGTCCTTAAGCAAGCCCTTAGATGATTTTGATGCTCTGTGAAGAAGGGGGCTGGGGTCTCAGCATGTGTTGTTTAGGTTGATAAGTAGTGGAGGCAGAGGTCATGAGGAACATTCCTTTTTTTAGGTTGTGTGTTTAACTGAGATTCCAAAGCATAGCGTCTTAGGGTTACTATTGCTGTGATGAAACACCATGGCCAAAGCAACTTGGGAAGAAAGGGTTTCCTTAGCTTATGCTTCCACATCCACAGTTCATCATTGAAGGAGGTCAGGACAGGGACCTGGAGGCAGGAGCTGATACAGAGGCCATGGAGGGGTGCTGCTTCTTAACTTGTTCCCCATGACTTGCTCAGCCTGCTTTCTTATAGGACCTAGGACCACTTGCCCAGGGATGACACCACCCACAGTGGACTGGGCATCCCACAATCACTAATTAAGAAAATGCCCTACCGCTGGATCTTATGGAGACATTTTTCTCAACTGAAATCTCCTCCTTTCAGATGACTTTAGCTTGTGTCAAGTTGACATAAAACTAATTCTGTTCCTCTCCCCCTCCTCCCCCCCTTGGATCATCCTTGAATGTCACTAATGTCTGGTGAGTCAGCTAAGACAGTCTGTTAATGGATCCATTCCCTGGTCCTTCCAGGTCACTTGCCTAACCTTTGAGCATTGCTTGGGCCTTTTAAAAAATTCTCCTGTTGCTGTCTTTTGATTCCTTCCTGCTGCTGGGACTCTCACTTTATCATGAAATGTTTCAGAGTACAGTTCCCAAGCCACAAGCCAGCTTTGTATCAGTTGTGCACTGCAGACACTGAAGACTAGGGATGGGTTTGGAGATGTAGTAGGAAGTAGGAATTAGCTATCAGTATGGCACCCTTTTCTCTTTGAGTGGTGCAAGGTTTCTCAAGCATGGTAGTCCTTCCAGCAGTGGTGTTTCAGCCATTCTTTGTTACCACCCACAAAAGTGTGCTGCCCCCGATAATTACTATCTTTTTCTTTGAGTGTACATTGTAGAAAAATTCCCATAAGATCATTTCACAACCCTGCAAGGCCATGAGTTATCTGCTTATCAGAGTTTTAGTCATGTCTTCAACATGGTAGACTGCTCATGTGTGTCCTAAAATTGCTATTAACATATAAAGAAAGCATTTGTGAAGAGACTGATGACAGTGTGTGCTGCTTTATTATTCTGATACTTTCTTTTCCCCCAAGAAAGTAAAGAGTTCTAAGTAGAACTTTGTGGTCGGAATTCCATGTGGAAATCTTTGTAAAATATTCAACTTTGCTGGAATTGTAGAAATTTTGTGCCTGAGTTTATTTTTCATATAGCAGTATGTGAAATAGGTTTATTTTAAGGTTAATGAATAACATCTAACTTTGTTTTAGACCTGTAATTCTTCTTCAAATAAGTATAGTTTTAGTATTATATCATTACAGCTAGCCATCACTCACTCACTGTTGTACGTGCTTTCAGCTGACTAGTTTTAAAAACAGAAAACCAAAACATGACCCCAACCATAACAGTATTTTTGTTGCTACTTTATAACTGTAATTTTGCTATTTGGAGGCCAGTCTGGTCTACAAAGAGAGTTCCAGGACAGCCAGAGCTATAGAGAGAAACCCTGTCTCAAAAAACCAAAGGGAAAAAAATTAATCATAATATTAATATCCATGTTTTCCCATAGTCTTTGGGGGTTGTGACCCAGGGGATGAGAACTGCTAATGTATGGGAAACTTGTTTTCTTCACTAAGGGGTTTTGAACCCAGAGTGTCACTCTTGTTAGTAAGCATTCTATGACTGAGCTGCACCCCCACTACTTTAAATTTTACTTTCAGAGAGTGTCTTACTGAGTTGCCCAGACTGGCCACAACTTGGATCCTCCTGCCTGAGCCCCATAAAGTAGCTAGTCTGCTCATAAAGTAGCTAGTCTACTGGTGCATGTGCCACCATGCTCAGTGAAAAGAACAAGCGATTTTAAATTATTTTACTTTGGAGATAGTGTAGGTGGCATCCCCAAATGTTTCGGGGAGCTTGTTATGGGGACTGTTAGGAAGAGCTGCAGAGTCAAAAGGTGCTGAGGTCCAGTGACTTCTTACGTGTTGATTTGTAGATAAATAAGTAGTATCCTGTATGGCCAGAGTCCTAGAGCTTTTAATGAAAGAAGCCTGTTGTGACTATCCACAGTAGTGTGGAGTAGCCCTTCTTTATGTATGTTAGTGGTTGATCCCCCTTTTCAGGTGCTTAATCATGCTGTGAAGGCATAATTGTGCACTTTCTCCTTCCATCTCTAGTGACATTCACTTGTCAGACAGATGTGGCTTTCAATGTTCTCCCAACTCTTGGCTAGATGGCCATTTTCTCTCACTGATTTGTCCAGTACCGGATTTCAGTATTTTTCAAGAATACCCTGCAGTTATCTTTTGAGTAGTTCCTGTCTAAAGGCGTGGCTGTACTGCCAACTAATGGATGTAGTTGTGTTTTTCTTAAAAACAAAACCAAAAGAAAAACAAAACTCTCTTAACAAAGAATCAATGAAAGATTTTTTTTTTATAGTTAAGACACCTTCATAACTTGTCACACAGGTTTTTCTTTTTTAAACTTTTTTATGGTTTATTTAACTTTATTTTTTATGTGCATTGGTGTGAAGGTATCAGATCCCCTGCAACTGGATCTTCAGACAGTTGTGAGCTGACATGTGGGTGCTGGGAATTGAACCAGGGTCCTCTGGAAGAGCAGTCAGTGCTCTTAACCACTGAGCCATCTCTCCAGCCCCAGGTTTTTCTTTTATAGTTAGTTTTGCAACCTGGTTGAATCACCCATATGTATAAACAGTATTTATATTGAAATTTTTACAGAAGAACATCTTGCCTGACTCTAGATGGGTATTCCTTTTACTTGATAAATACCTGTCAGTTTACTCAATTCTTGTGCTTTATTGTATAACAATGACAACAGCATATTAGAGCTATTATACTAATTTATTGGTAATTCCTGCTGTGTAGCATGCAGACATTCTAAATGTTGGAGTTTATCTTCAGTGATCAAATACCTGTATATACACAGTATATAACACTATAAGTTTTGTAAACTATTTTGTAGTAATTTCCTCCAACATTTTGATACTTAATTTGAATTACTGAGGATTCTAGAATCAGCTGAAGAGGCTATTCCATGTTTATGTTTCATGTATATGTTTTATTTTATTATGTGAACTATTTACTAAATAATATTTGAGGTCTTTGAATTTGGTTTAATGTGTCTAAAAATACATCTTCTAGCTTCATTTGTTCATTTAAAAATATCAAAGTGAACATTTATTTTATGTGTGACTATAATCTTATTATTTTCTTGAAGAAAGACTAATCGTGACTTTTGGTATGAGCCCCTCATTCTCTCAGTGGCACACATTTCTCTACCTTTGCTCTACCAGCTTGCTACTGACATATTACCAATGCATAGTAGTTTTTGGCTCACTTGAGCTATTCCTATGTTGAGTTTTCAGTTTTACTTTATTCATCTGAGTACTGTAATCAGCATGGTGAAAGTGTTATATTTTGTTTCAGGAATAATGCATTAATCCTGTTTCATGTATTTATTCCTAGGGTCACAGACGAATGGTGTGCTGCTCAGCGTGGAGTGAAGACCACCCCATGTGCAATCTGTTCACATGTGGCTTCGATAGGCAAGCTATTGGTTGGAACATCAATATTCCTGCGTTGTTACAAGAAAAATAAGTCACTGGTGTTCCTTAGTTTGAAGTTTGCCATGGACCTTAGATTCATGCAGGCTCTTCTGCATATTGATCAGCCATTATAGTGAGAATTTGGCCCTGGGAAGGGTGCCTTGTATATGTTCTTTTTACATTGTGCCCAGCTTGCATGAAATGTACAGAGAGATGTGTGATTCCGTTTTTTTATTTTTGTCTTGTGTATATTGGCACCCTCTGGTCAGTAGAAGTGAAGCTCACCTCCCATGTAGCATACAAAATGCTTTGAGTTGTTGACGTTGACAGATGAGCAGTAGGGCATTACATTACATTATATGAATTAAATGTGAACTGTGTACCTGTCGTGAGGCATAAACAGTCTGTTACATTACCTACCGTGTCCTGGGAAGACTGCAGAGCTCATTTGCGTTGGCTATCGAGAGGCAGACTGACTGATAAAGATTTCATGTTTGGTTTGTGTGAAGTTATAGCATGTGCTGTTGTGTAATTCATTTCAGCTCTTAACTTCTGTTCCAGTTCTGTAAATGTAACCTGGATTTACAATATTTGTGCAGAGTTTGAGGAAAAAACATTTCTGTTCTTTTATTATACAAAATGTTTTCAGTCTCCCAAGGTCTCATACAAGCAAAATTTAAAATATGATTCTCATCACTGATTTTAGACATTAAATTCAAAGCACTTTAATTTATAGCTGTGGTTCTAAACAGGTTTTAGAAGTTTCAAATGACTTATCCATTGAATGTGACTTGACCTTTATACAAAGGCCTGCTACCTGAAGACAGAATCTTATTTATTTTCTACACCTTGAATTTGCATATTCCTAAATGAGTTCACTTCTTTGGTGGTATTTGAGAGCCAAGAATGCAAATAAATGAGCACTACCTCAAAATAAATATTGGGAAAACTTTGGAGTCTCACAGTTGTCTAGATAAGCGCTTGGATTTAAAGCTGGAATACTGGATTCAAGGTAGAAGGCAAGAAAGACAATCATACCAAACATGTCCTGAAGGTGAAAGGCTCTCTAGAAAGGCTGGAAAATGATGGTCATGGTGGGTAGTTCATAGGCAATAGGAAGCATTTGTCTAGAACAGCTTGAATACCTCTTAGTGCCAGTCCTACTACTGCACAAGTGAGCCTTTCGTCCTTGCCTTCTAGAAACCACTCTTCATCTGATATTTGAAAGTTTGTGTTTCTTACAGAGTTACAGTTTTGATAAAGAGACATCTCAGTTATTGCCCCTCGCATTTTTATCCTTTCCATACCGCCCTTTGGAGACTGACCTCTTGGGGAGAAGAGAAAAGGTAGTGTGCTGTTACGGATACCCCACCTCTTACCTCTCCTTTAGGTCCCTGTGTTTTCTTTGGGTGGCACAGGAGGGCACCTGAACTAGTAAGTGGTAGGAAGTTTGGTGTAAGATGTGTGTTGTTGTGTATAGAATATTTGGGTGGCCTTTGGTGGCACTTTCTAGGAGTGAGAACTTGATTATTGGCACCTTTGACTTGGGCACCAAAGGAGCTGATATTAGGAACTTCACACCTGACTCATTTAGAATGATTCTTTGAGTAATTTTGTTTTCTCAACTAAAAAATTGTATTTTTAAAGTCTGACCCTTCTGATCACAAGTCTCACCATGGAGTATTTGAGAACTGAGTCAGACTGGTCACTGTAATTGATTATTTTACATTCTAAGGACCTAGCTCTGACTGTTTTGAATGTATTTTGCTTGATGGTGGAGTACTGTAGGATGTTGATCCCAGTGGTCTGCTTTACCTTACAGCCAGAGTTTCTCTGTCCTCTCCCTCTCAGTATATTCACAGAGTTGCTCATGATGATGACAAACTATGTTCTTATGTTCCTTGTGTCTTAATCTGAAAGTAAACATAAGAACCAGATCTCTACCAGACACAGTTTTGGAACTTTAAAAAAAAATTGTATTGGTGACCATTTAGTTCTATGCAGACTATGACCTTCACTGCCAATAGTTGCTTATTTTCTTTGGCTAACTGGAGGGACCATCCTCTGACACAGGAGTGAGGCTCTTCACTCATTTCCAGAACCCTAATGGTGCTCGGCCAGAGTGCTCAGGAGCAGCATGTGACTTACTGTTTACCACTGTGTCACCTGTTCTCATCCCTTCGCTGCTGTGGTCAGTGTTATCTTCAAGAGTTTATGACTGGCACAGGTTGTGCTCATGTGTATGCAGGCTGTGTGCATGTGGCTAAGGGTAAATCATGCTGTCGGCCACATGTGATCTCAACAGAAACAGTGTTTGGAGATAGGAACACTATTGTGTGCTAGAGTGTCCAGAATTTCATTTAATAACGGAGGGGAAATGCGTGGTTATTAAATGTGCATTGATACAAAATTTCCCAAGAGATTTCTTGTTGGACAGAATTATCTCTCCCGCTCCTCCCTTATTGCTGCATACCAGTTTCTGTAGAGTCAGAAAAACTCTGTACATATTTGAAAACCTGAAGACTATGTAAATCATTTGTTACTTAAATATGTGAAAAAAAAAGTTTTTTTTTTGAGGGAAAAGTGCATTTATAAATGTTCTGTGGAATCAGTTATCTTTACTGTATTGATGTAATTGTTTTTAAATGTTCAGTGTCTTCATTGAAATATGAAGTTCATTAAAACATCTGTGTTCTGTAATTATTATTATAAAGGTTTATGTTATTGGGAGTTTATGTTTTTACTCCTCTTGTGTTACTTTGTAAAGCATTGTTGATAGTTATCGAAATATTAGTTGTCCAGAAATCGAGTGAACTGCTTATAATGCCCGTTTGAAATTTTTTAATTTTAGACTTAAAACCCAGTTATATTCTTTATCCATTTCTTTTGCAAGTAAGACTAGCATTGGAAAGATTTCACCAAGTTCTGCCAAAACATTCTTTTCACACTATCCATAAGTCTTGTTTTCCTGTAATAACTTCAGATTTTAAAAACTTATTTCAAAACTGTGAACATTTCAATTATGCACAAAGAACATGGGCCTCATTATAGAAATAAGCTAAAAATGAAGTTATGAAAGATTCAAGATTTAAATTCAGCTTCATTAAAATAGCTTTTGTTAGGGATTTTTGGCATGCTGAGCATTCTGTGTGAAAGGAATAATAACAGTATTTTGGGACTCATGACTTGTGGACTTAGATAGCGAGGTGTTTGCTAGCTCTTGTCAGGTCATTTAGCCAAGGAGCCTTTGCTAAGGTGACATTTAGCCAAAGCATAAAGATTATAAGTAGATAGGAAGTTGCAGAGCATTTCTTGTTGGTGCATGCAGAGGTTGTTGAGAGAGAGCTTGGCATGGTATGGGTACTGCACATAGTGTGGCAGTGGGTGGCCTGGGATGAGACTGGGGTGAACAGGTACCATCTCGTTTAGATAAGAAGTGTGACTTTCGTCCCTCACTTGTTGATTCCTCAGTAAGATTAGTCAGGCTGTGGAGGTGTCCAGGTGACAGTAGCTGTTGCCAGACCTTGTTGGCAGCAGGATGGCAATAGGATGGATTTGAGGTCTATTTTGGGTCTAGTACAGGTAGTGATTTCAGGAAGGAAGCATTATTTATGCCACAGTCCAAAGGTGTCTTTGAAGGACTGCCTATTCTAGTTATGTGTGCGCATTCATTAGGGTCTCCCGGATGTTTAAGGGACTGTTGGTAAGGATTTTCACTTAAATAACAATACATTAGGAAATTTCAATCATGGGAGACTTTAACCTAGCATTGCTAATTTATTTGTGCCCAATACTGACAGATACTTTGTCACCAACACTTAGCACTGTCACTCACAGTGTTGGCACTGTGCCCATCCCTCAGCCACAGGGGCCCAATAGGAATGGTCCCTTCTCATCTATGGCCAATCAGGATTCTGTCTTGAAATTTTGGGCTGAGAATTGGTTGAGCCCTTTTCTCCAGGAATTATTAGTGACCCTGCTTTTAATCTGAGTGAAAAAATAGGAGTGAGTGTTTCAAAGTGCTAAGAAAAAAATATTAGAAGTACATATTCAGCAAAAAAACCAAGTTTGAAGAATGAATGTGAAATAAGGAGTGAAATGCTTTTAAAATGAGCAAAGGGCACCAGCAGATATTTATGTACAATTTAGTACATTTCTGTAATAGGGACACTGAGTTACTGATAGTATATTTTTAAGTTTTCAAATGTAAATTTTCAAGTAGAATCACTTCAAAAACAAAGATACATTGTGCTCTCCAGTGTGGTTTAGCGTTAGGAGTGCTTGCTGTTCTTACAGAAGACTGGAGTTTGGTTCCCAGCACCCACCACAGGCAGCTCGCAGTCATTTGTAACTCCAGCCCAAGAGATCCAGTACCCTCCTTTGGCCTTGGGTACCCAGATACACATAGAAATAACACATTAGAGTAATAAAAAGTGGTTACTGGTGGCATTGGGGGAAATAAGAATAAAGATACAAGGGAACTATCATACTGGAGAAAACATCAAAGATTTTGTTTTCCATTTTGACTAGTAGATCCTGGAGTCACCAGGTACTTTTATGTTGGGGTATGTGCGTGTGCGTGTGTGTGTGAGTGCACGCATGTGGATAGCAGAAGTTGCCCTCCAGTGTTCTTTGGGAGCTGTCCACCTTGTGTTTTCAGAGCAGGTCTCTTCACTGAAGCTTTGTCTGTGTTTGGCTCCCCAGAACGAGGATTGCAAGTGTGTGCCATTATCCCTGGCTTTTTCTGTGGGTTCTAGAGCTTGGACTGAGGTCCTTACCTTGCAAGGCAAGCACTTTACTGTCTCCTTGGACCAGTTTTTATACATCTCTGTATACTAGTGGGTCTTCTGTCCCTGGAGAGTCCTGACACAGTGACCTATGAATGATTATGGTACTGCCAATTATTCACATGGATTGAGATGATGAATACGAGTCCTTCACACCTAACAAAGTAACTAGTGAAGGAAGTGTTAAAGACATGCACGTGTGTGTGTGTGTGTGTGTGTGTGTGTGTGTGTGTGTGTGTTCATACGACTGGACTTACAAAAGGACAGCATAACAAAAATGCATTGACCATGTTAGAAAAGATTAACAATTCACATTAAAAGGTTCTTTTTTGCTTATTTTTAATTAGATATAATAATGAGTTGCCTTTGTTGTAAGATCTCTTAAAACCAAAACGAGGTGAAAATCATGTAGTCACAACAAATATAATTCACAGAAGAGTATTTTGTAGGATACTAAACCAAACAAAATTGTATGTGTTGATAGGGAAACTGGAAATTGGGCAGCACGTAAGAATGGGAGTGTCAGAGAACAAGATTCCAAGATCAGGAAACAAGTGAGACCAGTTGTTAGACTGAAGGATCTGCCACAGACATAGGCTACTAAAACTTTTATATAATGTTGGCTGAGATGTAAAATACTGCAGTGCAATGTTTATCCATAATATGAAAAGTCTACCAGTGAAGTATTACTATCATTTAAACCCAGTGAACCACATATGGTTAGATTGCCATTCTTGGTCTTAGGAACCTTATGGTGAGTGAAGGTGTAACCCATTGAATACACAATATGAAACCATTTTTGTAAGGCACAAACCAAGAAAAAATAAATCCTGTCTGTCTGCCTGCCTACCTACCTACCTACCTACCCAATCTATCTGCCCTCACATGGGAACAAAAATGCAAAATTTAGTCTCACGTTTTCTGTGCTGGTGTGATTGGGGTAGGAAGGCTGAGGACCAAACGGAAAACCCAGGCTTGCCAAATTCCATGTTTAATTTGTGTGAAGATAGGTTTTAAAAAGTGCTTGTGCATCCATGCACATGCTATGGTGCAGGTGCGGAGGTCAAATGACAACTTTGTGGAATTGACTCCCTCTTTATGCATATGTAGTTTCTTGGGCTTAACTCAGAACACCAGGTTCACTCATAATGAATATAATGTTCCTTTAGTATATCATAATAGTATGTAATTAAGAGTAGTAATGTGTAAGAAGTAATTGTTGATATTTTTGACAGCCTCTTTCAAATTTATTGTCATATTCATCTCAGATATTAGTTTTTTTCTTTTGCTTATGAACAGGTAGTTTTATTATTCTAAAACATCTCATTCTCAGTCATTCAGTTTGCACATATTCCATAGGATGATGTGAAGCCAATTTTGTGTTCTTGAAAAAATGGCCACTAAGGAAATAGTACAAAGGCAGAGTGCTATACTGTGTCAGAATTGGGCTGTTTTCAAATACATTTTATGACTCCTAGTGTCCAAGTAGGAAATGTAATAAAGATTTCATTTACCAGGTGTGAACATAAAATAACAAGGGTAGTTTTCTTATGTCGCTCATGTACTGAGAACGAAGATCATTTCAGATCTGGGAGGCAATCCAAGACTTGCATTGAATAGAGGATACATATTTATTCTTTAAGTTTGTGTGTTTATAAAACAGCATTTTGAACCATGTTGGTGGAGGGCTGTTCTGCGCCTCACTGGAACCCTGCACTGCCACCGATGGCGTCGCCTGAACAAACTCAGCCTCAGTGGAATCCTCT
>JAQHUG010000030.1:7967568-8037665 GCA_028555095.1 Dicrostonyx torquatus
GGCAGAAACTATATTATTTAAACCACTGTTTGACCAATCACTTAAGTGTATTGCTAGCTAGCTCTTATATCTTTGGTTAACCAATTTCTATTATTTTATATTTTACCATGAGGCTCGTGGCCTACCAGCAAGGTTCCAGCTGGCAGCTGGCATCTTTTCCCTTTGGTGGCTTCATGGCATCTCACTGACTCTGCTTACTTTCTTTATATATACCTCTTCCATCCTGGCTATATTCTGTTAAGCCATTGGCTGAAAAAAGCTTCTTTATTAACCAATAAAAGCAACACATATACAGAAAGACTTTCCACACCATCCAGCCATATCACTTCCTATCTGTCCGTACAGACCTCCAGTGGCTAGCTCCGCTCTCTGATCTTCAAGCAAATTTGTACAAAGAATATATCATCACAGTATTAGATATTCTGTATATCAGCTTTGAAAAGTATGTTTTATATTTTCCTTTCCTGTTTTATATTTTAATAAAATAACATGAAAAGGACAAACATCTCTCCATTGGCCAGTGTAGGATGCTGGAAGTTGTAGAGTCTAGTGGAACTGGGGTGACTCTATCATAAACTTGGTGTCCACAGTATGATGCCTGAGTAGGGGGACCCCGACAGATGGGATTTTCCAGAAGATTCAAAAGGAAGTGCCCAGACTATATGACCTGAGCTCTACTGATACACAGGTCTAAACCTACCATCGTTTCTTAGTCAGAGGGTGCTGAGGTTTAAGGGTGAAATGCCCCCCATAGGCTTCTGTGTTTGAGCCATTGGTCCCCAGCTGCTAGTGCTGTTTAAAAGAGGCTAAAGAACCTTTAGGATGTGGGGCCATTTTAGAGGAAGTGGGGTTTTACAGCCAGAGACCAAGGTAAATTGTAATTCAGTTCTGAACCTGCAAGGTTTCAACGTCTCCACAACTGCTGAAGTAGTCAGCTAAGGTATGTGGAAGGTTTGGTGGAAGACACAGCTTTGCTCCAAGAACTGTCATTCACAGTGACAACTCAGTATGCCGAGACTGGGTTTTGATTGCCTACGCTTTATGTAGCCGTGCTGGGGCTGCACTTCTCGGTGCTTTCTTGCATAATGAATGAAGCCTATTACTCTGTTGGTTAACTAAAACTAAAAGCCGCTGCTGTCCGCTTCTTTCCATTCATTCTCTCCTGCTATCAATTCTGTGCCTCAGACTCCACACTTCTCCCTGTACCTTTATCTCCTCATTTTTCTCAGATGCCACCTGTCATTCTCTGCTCCAATCTGCTCTTGCTCAAAGTGCTCTGATGCTCCTCTTTTTAGTCTCCTTTGCTACACATTCCACATTATCATTGAGCTATTGTGCTTTTTCATCTGACTTCTATGCTGTATTCACTATTTATTTATGCTTTCAAGTTCTACTTAATCAAAAGATCTGTCAACTTCTTGATGCCGATGTCCAGAAGTACCTGCTTTAGCTTCATTTTTGTTGCTGTGATAAAATATTCTGCAGAAAGCAATATGAGGAAGGGAAATGTTTATTTGGCTTTCAATTTCAGGTCCAACAATAAGAACCGTCATGGCAGGAACTTGAAGATAGGTCTGTTTGCCATTTCACACAGCATTGCTTCTGACCAAGGAACCCACTCCACAGCTACAAAAGTGTGGCGGGATCATGGAGGATGTATTCTTGCTAGCAAGCAGGCAGACTAGCAAATTCTCTGATTTCTTTCTTCTTTTAAAAATTAAAAAAAATAGCTGGGCAGTGGTGGCGCACGTCTTTAATCCCAGCACTCGGGAGGCAGAGGCAGGCGGATCTCTGTGAGTTCGAGGCCAGCCTGGTCTACAAGAGCTAGTTCCAGGACAGGCTCCAAAAGCTACAGAGAAACCCTGTCTCGAAAAAAAAAATATTGTATGCATATGAGTGTTTTGCTTTCATATATGTCTGTGCATCTGTCTGTGTCTCAAGCCTGTAGAGGCATAAGAGGGTGTCACATCCTCTGCGTTTTGGTTATAGGCGGTTATGAGCTGCCATACCGGTGCTGGGAAATTGAGCTCAGGTTCCCTAGGAGAGCAGCTGGCACTTTTAACTGGTGAGCTATTTCTTCGGCCCCTACAATTTGCATTTTTATACACTTCAGGACTACTCGCTTAGGGACTGGTGCTCCAAAAATGGTTTGGGAACTCTTCCATCTACCAGGTAACTATCAAGACAATTTACTTCAGACATGCCCACAGGCTAATATGGTGTAGGCAATTCATCAATTGAGATTCTTTTCCCGGATAATTCTTGGTCATGTTAACAGTTGAAGCAAACCAGGAAAGCACCTATGCTTTTATTATTCCCGAGGGCTTAGTCTTGTGATTTATTCACAGCAAGTCTCAATAAATATTTACTTACTAAAGAGTTTGGAAGAGATGAGGGCTGCTATGATTACCTTGAGTCATCCCTGCAATGACCAGGTGATGTAGAGTAATGATGGGGAAAGGGGATTATTGAGGAAGTAGGGAAAACCTCTGCCTTGACTCTAACCACATCATTACCATTGTTTATTTATTGCCTTTTTTGTCTTAGAACCTCATCTCATTCCCTCTTCATAATGGTCCTGTGATGCAGGTATTATTATTCTACTAAAAGGTAAAGGCTAGGAGGTGCAGAGGTCTTCCTGATGCCAGCTTTTGAAACCAGCTTCTGCTCATTGTAAGAAAATCACTGGGCTGGAGAGGTGGCTCAGAGGTTAAGAGCACTGACTGTTCTTCCAGAGGTCCTGAGTTCAATTCCCAGTATCTACATGGTGGCTTACAACCATCTGTAATGGGATCTGGTGCCTTCTACTGGCCTATAGGATATATGTAGGCAGAATACTGTATGCATAATAAATAAATAAATCTTTAAAAAAAAAGAAAAAAAGAAAATCACACAAACATCTAGCATGGGCCAAGAAAAGGAACAAAAAAGTTGCAGCCCAATTCTGAACAAAAACCACTTAAGGCTAAAGCTGCAAACTGGACTTCAGTCTGCAGACGAGTCTCACTATTTTTTTTTTTTTTTGATGGATGGACATGATCTGGGCTTGATGATAGACTATGCCATCCACAAAGTAGCTCCTGTCTTCCCAAGTGATCTTTCAGGGTAGTACTGCTTCTTTTGAAATGCAAATAGTTCTTCCTAGGGAACAGAAAATTTCAAGACACCAGTCTTTGATATTTATGCAAAGAGGCTTAATAGCTGGGCTAAATTTATGCAGTAAGGGGCTAGACTGATTTCTTTCAAAAGGAAACTCCAGCCAGAAAGAATGCAGGGCTCAGGGCCTGTGAGGGCAAGAAGGTATAGAAATGAGAGGCCCTAGGCAAGGTAGAGAGTGCGCCGCAGTAGGGTTAGAAGAGCAGTCTAGAAATGATGAGCATTCTTTCTAGACTCTTGCCACACATGCTAATTTGGGAAGTGCAACTCCCAAACCTTCATTTTCCAAGGTGGGGTGACGTGATTCTTCTTATCATACCACATAAATATTTGCAGAAATATCCCAGGTTTCCCACTTGAGAAACTAGGAGCCATATTAACATGGTAGGGGAGGGCACATTCCTGTCATTTGGAGGTTCCCTAGAGCTGGGTTTCAGGGTTGCAGATACCCTGATTTTGTGTAGGAGTGAAAATGTCTTTCTTCCATTCTCTAGTCCCATGTGCATAAAGCTTCATCGCCTTTTAGTCCAATGCTATGCAGACTCGTTTTAAGTGGAAAAAGCACTTGCAGCTCTTTCCCTTCTGCTTTCTTCATCTGGCCTATGACTTCCCAATGATGATGGCCTAGGGCAGACATTGAGTGTCTAGCTTCATGCTGGATGTGCACTCATTTCACTCTGTAGACGTAAGTAGAGTTTAGCTTAAGTATTGGCCAAGAAGTCTCTTGGGTCTCTTCTGACAACAGATCCTCAGAGACTCTATAACTGGCCAGACATGTTTAGATATGCCCGAGTCTCAACAGAAGTGACCGACCCATGCCTCTTGCTGTACTGAGAATAAAGATGAAGGAAGAATTTCACGAACAGGAAGAAGAAGTCTTTCCCTTTTCGAATGCCAGCGGAGGATTCCTTATAAAGAGTGGATCTTCTGAACACATTTCTACATGGGGTCATTACCCACCTGACTTATGCTGGAAGTGGAGCCTGAGAAAGCTAGATGTGTGGAGAGCATGTGCTCAGAGCAAAGGTAGCAAGAGGAGTGTAGGGATAAACTGAGCTCAGCTTGATTCCATGGGGAGACGGAAAGCAAGAAATATGCTCCCCAAAGGCAAGGGGGGCAACCTGCTGTCTTCTGTGTCAGTCCTGGGTTGTTGACTCCCCTGAAGGGAGATGATGGAACCAAATACAGTAGGTCTATACGGTGGTGGGTGCAAAAACTCAAAATAAGTTCATTCAAGAAGCACAAAAGAGGAGAAAGATTTATTACCTACAGCAGGTAAGGAGAGCATGGAAGTTATGCTCAAACAATGACTTTCTCGAGCAAAGGAAGCATGGGGATTTCATTGGGAAGTGTGTGTGTGCCTTCCTCCCCACTTGGTGTGAGTGTGTGTGTGTATTAGGGTCTGGCACGTTATTGAGTATGCTCAGTAGGAGTACACTCCTGAGCATTTCTAGTTTGAGGTCATGGTTTCAAAGGGAAAGATGGGGGAAACATTTTTAGACTTACTTAGTGCTGAGTCTTGGAGTGCTTTCCAACTTAGAAAGCCTAAAATGGAGCTAGCCAGCTAATCTGCTTATCTCAATGTGCTTCTGTAGAAACTTAGAAAAGGCAGGCAATAGTGACGCCATGTTACGAGCCTTAAGGACAGCTGAAGTCTTTAAGATCCCTGAAAATGGCTACAGCATTATAATGCGGGGAAACACTTAAGACTGAAATGATTGTAGTAAAAACTTAATATTGAACAAATAATTTGCATCTAATTAAAAAAAAGAAAAGGTAAATTGGCTAGGTAGTAATGCCTTCATTTGTGCTGAGTGTCTGAAAAGGTTCTCCTGGTTTTGCTCAAGTCCTTTTTTCTATGCTGCCCACCTCCTTGTGCCCCCTTCATCAACAGAAGTACATATTCATTCCCCTTTTTACACATGGTTATTAAACACAAGCTGCACACGAAGCACCGAGGATGCATGAGAGCACAGCCATAAGCCTCAGATCAGGGTCTAGGTAGGATTTCCATACTGGCCAAGACCCTTTTATAAGACTTTCAAATAACATCTGACTTATGCTTAAGATGGGATGTGTCCAGGGAAGCTGTGGGAACAAGGTCACACCAGAGGCCAGGTCTGGAGGTTTCTCCTGCCTGTTCTGGTCCCTGGATGGTCCTGATTGTCTCTGGAAGATTCTCTCAGCTTTATTCTGAGTACTCCCCTCTTGACACTAGGCACACTTTCTGTGTTGAATACTCCTCCTTCTGACCAGCTTCTTCTGTTCTACTACTTTGTTTGCTTTTGTTCCAGTGATCTCTCTCTCTCATTTCTTTATTTATTTATTACATATACAGTGTTTGACCTAAATGCATGCCTGCAGGCCAGAAGAGGGCACAAGATCTCATTACAGATGATTGCAAGTCACCATGTGGGTACTGGGAATTGAACTCAGGACCTCTGGAAGAGCTTCTAGTACTATTAACTTCTAAGTCATCTCTCCAGCCCCTCCAGTGACATCTCTTAATGAACCACCTATATTTACTGTCTCCATGGTCTTGTATTCTCGCCTTATTTCACTATGTCAAAATGTCTAACAATGTCTTTACTAATGCACACATTCTCTTCATTATAAATAATTGTTCTAAGTCTTTGCACTCTTCTCTTTATGAATTAATTTCACATAATTGGCCATTTTCCTTAAGCATGCTCAGCAAGTGCTCTTCCTCTGAATGCTATTCCT
The DNA here is from genome assembly GCA_028555095.1 of Dicrostonyx torquatus. Classification (NCBI taxonomy): domain Eukaryota; kingdom Metazoa; phylum Chordata; class Mammalia; order Rodentia; family Cricetidae; genus Dicrostonyx; species Dicrostonyx torquatus. The sequence goes on from JAQHUG010000030.1 coordinate 7,973,449, forward strand.
CTTCAATCATTTTCATGACATGTTTTTTTTTCTCTTAGACTTGAAAAATTACATCACCTTTTTATTCTATAGGACAGCTTATTACTTTCTGTGAGTTAAAATCCCTCTTCTCTTGTCTAATACTTTCCACCTCTTGGGGACTAATAGGCTCTTGTCATTAAAATATTATGATATCTTTAAGTGTTGCTGTTGATAAAGGCAAGTCACTCACCTGAGCTACCTGCCAAGTGCAGGTGCATTCCCTGAAAGAGCAATGCAACTTGAGAGAGTCACAGAACCGACTGGCATGACTAGAAATCCATGTGAAGGTTCTGAAGGACATCAGATTTCCATTCTTTCCCCGGAGTCCACTTCCTCACAGAAGAAACCCATCTCTTGTTGAAGAGTTCATGAAGTTTGTTTTGTAATAACGAGGGCCAGACATTTGTCAAAATTCTGTAGCCAACCTGAGCTCTGAACAAGTAAGGGAGCTGTGTTTAAAAACACCAATGTTAGGGCTTGGGGTAGCCAGTCAGTATATTGCTTGTTTTGTAAGCATGATGACCTGTGTCCAGTCCCTAGCACCACGGACAAACAAAAGCCAGGCATTGGTAGCATACACTTGTAGTCCTAGCACTGGGGAGAGAGATACACACATGGATCACTGGAATCATTGGGCAGTCAGGCTAGTTTTCTTGGAGGTTTTCAAATTAGAGAGACCCTACCTCAAAAACAGAGTATTCAGTTACTGATAATAACACCCAAAGTTGATTTCTGACATACATGCACACACATGCATGTACACATACAAACATGTTCACATGCAGGCATACCACTGAAGTTCCTTCTGAGTTCAATTTTAGGTTTAGTATAGCAGTTTTTAATGAAAGAGTAGGGAGTTTTGGCGTATATCAGCACTTGGCCATCATTACCATTATCATATTTGGCTCTATTTATACTTCATCTTCTTCCTGCTGAGGCAAGGTCTTTGGCCACGGCTGGTCTCAGGTTCAATATACAGTCAAGACACTGCACTTCTGATCCTCCTCATGACTCCACCTCCTAAGTGCGGGGATTACAGACTTGCACTAGTAGACCGGTTTCTGTGGTACTGGGTCTAACCTAGAGATTCATTCATGCTAGGCAAGGATGCTGCCAAGCAAGTTGCATCCTCACCCCTTTTCACTTCATCTTTAGTGTGTCTTTTACATAAAGGATGGTGACTTTCTGTACCTCACTGGAAAGGGTGTATTTCTGTCATCATGCTAAACTTGACTATGGGAACTTGATTTAATAGCTCCAAAGTAGACAAGGGTGTGATCAATCACAGGGCTTAACATCCTCTGCTGTGGTCATTTTGTCCTTCAACCTTCATGTGCGCTGATTGCATTTTAAGAGTAGCAGTAGATTTTAGTTCCTTTCCTTGGGAACAGACACTTAGCTGAAACCTTTTACTAAGACAATATATCATAAACTTCATGTTCCGTGCTTCAAAAAAAATCTCAACAAGAAAGAAAAATGCCACAAGAAAGATATATCTGCTCTAGGCTAGAGCAGGCAGGGGCCCGACTCGCTTGAGGAATGCGTTGGGCATGTATGTAAAACATTTAAAGAGGTTACCAAGGCTCTGATCACTCTGCATTTCCAAGCATGATAGATCCCCGCCCCCTACCCAGTAACAGGGTTCTCCTGTGAGCAATATTAAGCAATGGGTAGCAGGGCAGAAAGTCATTTTAGGAGATTATATAAATTAGTTCAGAGACCAGTCTCTGCTGCAGATGAGAAACAGTTCCTGTCACCAGCCAACGCTCACGTTCTTGAGGTTTGGTAATGCCAGTAGCGTAGCTTCAGATGCACTTGAGAACTTATCTCAGCCACACTTTCAAACATCCTTCTTTTGTTTGTTCTTTGAGACAGGCTGCTGCCACTATGTAGCCCAGGCTGTCCTAAAATGTACAATTCTCTTGCCTCAGCTACTTTAGTGTCGGATGACAGGTATGAACCATCATGCTTACCTTTAAAAATATCTGTGTTTATTGTTTTTATTTTATTATCTGTTTTATTAAATGAGAACAGGGTTTTGCCCACACTTATGCCTAAGCATCACATGCATGCCCTGTACCCTCAGTGCAGAGGGCATCAGGTTCCCTGAAAATAGAACTACAGATGGTCATGACCTGGCACAGGATTTGCTGGGAATTGAACCTTGGTCCTTTGATCTTAACTACTGAGCCATTTCTCCAGCACAGACTTTTTTTTTGTATACTGGGCATTAAACCTAAGGTCTTATACATGCCAGTCAAGAACTGTACTGCTGAACCACCTTAACCCTCAGGTGGTATCCTTTATTTCCTACTAGAAATGCTATCCTCTTATTCTTCCACTAGGGATAACTAACTATCAGACCTAAGAGATGAGAAGCTCAGAGCTGGGCATGGCCCCATGGATAAAGTGCTGGCTGTGCAGGTGTGAGAACTGGAGTTTGGATCTCCAGCATCCACATAAAAGCCAGGTGGATGTGGTGGCCGGCTTGTAATTCAAGCCCTCGGGAGGTGAAGCAAGGGACTTCTGTGACAAGCTCACTACTTAGACTAGCCAAATTGGTCAGCTTCAGATTCAGCAAGGAACCCTGCCTTAATAAATATAATGATTCTTGATCAAGGAAGACATCCAACATCAACCTGTGGCCTACACATGTACATGCACCTGAGAGCTTTTGTGCCCATATTCATTTGAATATGTGTGCATTCACTACACACACACACACACACACACACACACACACACACACACACACACCATGAGAAGCTCTTTAGAATACGGATATTAAGTTGAGAATGGAGGAAGTCAATCTTCTCATAATCTGCTTCAGACTCCACCTCCGCCTTTCCCTAGGATATCATGTGCTCTTATCTTGATAATTTAAAACAGACTGAAGAAAATGGAAGAAATCCTTACTTCAGATTAAAGGGCATGTGTATGTGTAGTAGAATCTCAGATACATTCTAAGATAAGAATACTTTGAAACAAAAGATATTACTCAGCCTTTCAAATGATCGTATAGGAGACCTCTGTTCAGCATATTTTTAATTTTTTGCCTATTCCTAGGAAAATGGGAGAAAAATCAAAGCTCTTTTCAATAGCAAATGTCCCTTCGTGAATATATTTGGCTCCTAGCTTATGTATCTGGAAAGAAGCAGAGTGTACTATTAAGATAGACTGAACTTCAGAATGCCCAGTCCATGCAGAGTTAGACAGAGTTGAGGCTATAAACATCCTCAAGTGGCGATTTAGGCTTATCTTATGACCTGGGATCCACTAGGATCAATGTTTGACAGTACAGTTGTCAGCCACTGCTATATTTCATATGCTGTGGAAAATCTGGGTGGAGAACTGAGAACATACTGAGTCTTTACAATGTGTTGTCTGTTCAAAGCATTGTAACACTGACTTCTTTGATTTCCCTGGGAAATCCTGTGAAACTAGGTATGTCTTGTTTTCCACACTCAACTGTGAGAAAACTGAGGTTCAAAGTCATGCATGAAGGCACTCATTCCACATCCCCCAGGTAAAATGAACCACTGACTCAAGACTCGAAGACAAGTATTTTCATTCCAGTTCCATAATTTAACCAGTTTGATTATGTCAACTCTAAAAGGGCAGCATCTGGGCTAGTAATTGTCACCCTGGCATATTCTAATAACTGACATAATTATTATTAAATGAAAATGGTTTTAGAGCAAATATTCTATTTCTTTGTAGAGGATGGACCCTCCTGAGGCTTTAACTAAGCCCTGGACATTGCAGTATTTCAGAGACTCCCTAATACACAGCATGATGAAAAAGGCCAGACAACCCAGGAAAGAACAACTTTACTTGATATTTTTATTCACTTAAGAGAAACATTCACTTATCAGGTATCACCAAAGTGCAATTTACAGAACTCAGAAGAGGCAAATTAACATATGTAAATTCATATTGTAAGGTTTTGGATTTTTATTTTACAAATATTACAAATATACATCCATTGATACAATATTGCCATTCGATCATGCTTTTTTATGTACATACCTTCAACTAAGAGTGACTATTTTTTTAAGTTCATTTTACTTAAAAAGTGCTGAAAATTAGCTGGACACCTCTGGGAAAGATTTGATTAAATTGATTCACAGACTTTCAGGTGATAGAAATCAGGCGCCCATGTGAAAGAGGCACTAGAATCCAGATAATTTTGTATTTATTCTGAAAAGGGTGCATCATCTTTCCAATCCATTTAGAAAATGATGAGATGGGAAATAAGGTGATATTTTCTCCAGGTTTTGAGACTGTACATTTCCCTGCAGGGGTGATATCACTTGTGATTCTTTTGGTTGGAGGTCAGCTGAAATGGACATGCTCTGGGGATCCAGAATGATCATTGTAAACCCCCATAGTCATGCCATCCCATGAACACTTAGGGAGCTTCCTGACTGTGAGTACCAGTATGTCTGCTACTTCACTCCCCTTGGGTATAGACAAAGAGAGCAGAAGTCTAGTAGGAAGGAAGTGCAACAAGAATGTGGTTGGGGAGGTGGGTGAGAAGAGAATCTAAAGAAGAAAAATTTCTGGGAGAATGAACAACTCCATTTTCGGTTTCCCCAGACTTGGATTTGGAGAAAGGATATGGGACAATGCTCTGCTCTCCATGACATCTCTCTAGTGGCCTCCATCTATGTCCTTCTGTTTCTGTTTCCTTATTTTGCCATCATTTATCTGATTCAAACTTTGTTGAAGAAGTTTGACAAGAGCCACCGATACCCTACTGTTCCCAGAAATAGTTGTGTTTCCATGAGTCAGGACCACGGACAGTGCCCAGGGCCCACTCTTTCCTAGCCCTCCACTGAAGTACTCCAGTCCCCACTGCCCAGTCTCCCATGTCATTCCTAACAACATTAATTATATCACTTCTCCCCCGCCACCTCCAGCTAAGGGTTGGTTCTTGGTGTTATATCCTTTCCTGAGGCAGCACTTTGAATTCTCTGCTCCTTCATGAACTCTGCAAAAATCCAAAGCTGGGATAGCTCTTCAAAATGTTCAGCGTAGTAGATTTCTTAGTCCTATACGAGACTAGATTCTGAAAACTCTCCTAGACAAGAGGAATGGAGAAATAGGTTTTGCTGAATGCTGAGACTTTGGCCGGAAAATGTGGTTACAGCAGTCAACTGGTGGTACATAAAAAGAAAGACATTTTCTAAATTTCCTTTGGTTGCTATTAGAAAGTGATATTAATATCTTTTGGGCCAATTAGGTCATTTTTTTTAGAATGGCCTCTTGAAAATGATCATAAAAGTTTCCCTAAATAAAAAAATGTCTACTCTATTTAAATTTCAGTTGTCTTTTTAAATTTTTTAAACAAGATACTATAGATTCATCTTGAAATTTATAATCTAAAAATAGGATTTCATCAAAATACTGTAACTATTCTATTCTGGGAATTGATATACTATGTATTTACTATTTATGGCTCATCAAATATGGTCAACACTATACAAAAAGCATTTACATTTGTTGGTAAGAACCATCCTGTGAAAAGGAAATTATATGGGAAAAAAAATGAGCTGTGTATCTTTTGGAAAAGCAACTTAGCCTGACATTTGTGAGAGACAAGACATCACAAAATCAATAGTGACATGATAGATATATACAGGTACAAAGAGGATCACAGAAATCAAAAGGAAGCGATTGTCAGAGTCTTTCAAATCTTTTCCTGGGCAAAACAAAATCCAAAGAAATCTTAAATTCAGGAACTTGATATTATACATTGTTGTGAAATCTTTTGCTGGAGGCAGATGTGCAGTGTTTCTGTGTCCTCATAGACTTTATCATGAGATTCAGTCCTGTGGAAAGACTCACAAATGAACAGACACTGGCTTTTTGACTGAGAACCAGGCAGGGAGCCTTAAATCGCTTATCTCCCCAATAGGAAAGCAACATGTTTTGGAAGCAGATAAAGATGCTGTTGACTTCTATTTGGACTTTAGGAGTTAGACTCAAAGGGTGTCAATACAGAAGACAGAAGATCTGAAAACAAAGGGTGCAATGATCAAAGAGATACGGGGGGTAGTTTTGAGATAAATCAGGTGGTTAAGGAACAGCCAAGGTGGCTAAGATACCTGCCTGTCCTCTTTATATTCTACCCATATTCTTTTTGATTTGTTTGGCTGTATTTGCCTTCAGGATGATTAAAGATAAGTATGACCTATGTGTGTTTCATCCTTACAGAAACTTCAGATGGGGATGTTTCTGAGCTGCTCCCAAGTCACCACCCAGAAGCTAAAATGCAGGGCAGCCTAAAATAGGGTTGGGATGCTTTTGTGGATACCAAAGTGAGAAAAATCTTTGGTCTTTTGCTACTCACTCTTTCAGCGTTTATTCATGTACACCAGATCCCGTGATTGGCTACTTCTGGAGTGGGTTGGGTTTCTGTAGGCCAGAGGCAGCTCATATATGTCCCAGTATGGGGAGGTGTGAAATCCTGATGTAGCTATCTTTCTGCTCCAAATAATAAATGTCACAGTACTTTTATTCTTCCCCTTAATGTCTCTTTGTTTTTTCCCATTTCTTGAAGATTATCTTTGCCTGACCTCTGCTTCTCAGCATGTGGCGGGGTTCAGTTTAGATAATTTTAGCAACTCTCTTTTCCTTGACTAGATTCAGGGACTCTCTGCTTCCTTCTTCTCCTCTCCCTCCTACGTCACACTCACTCTGACAAGGATCTTGCAAGATGGTCAACTATTTAAAAAAGTATTTTCCGTGATGTCTCTTTGGAGAAGCCCTAGTGTCTTAAAATCCCATTTGCAGCATCAGAAACATCTCTTCCTGCTATAGGCATATCTGGATCCCTAGTGCTCCTCGCTAGGAATTGCCTGTTGCCTTAATAAGTGATTCTCAGGGCTGAGAAGTTGGCTCAGTGGTTAAGAGCATCTTCCAGAGGACCCAAGTTTGATTCCCAGCACCCACATAAAGTGTTTCCAAACTGTCTGTAATTCTAGCATCAGCAACTCTGACACCCTCTTCATCCTCCCACAGCCTCCTTGCACAAACATGCACAAACCCTCCACCCCACATAATTAAAATCAGTAAGAGAATCTCTATGCTAGTGCTAAGGGGTAGAACAAATTCAACGGATAGCTTTATCTTAAAGGAGATATTCATCTTTAGGAGAGTTTGGATTGCTTCTGAGAAAACAGTACCTTAGACACCATGAGTCATACATAGCACTAGACCTGCAATTTATGCACACTGTGGTGCTCACTGTTGGGCAATCAACTGCTTCCCATGTCTCTTGCCCAGGCCAAAGGGGTGATATTTCCTGGGAATACTTGCAAGTTGTCCTATTCTTCCTCTTTCCATCACATGATGGAAATATTTAGGATCCTGAAGTTAATGCCTATTTTTTAAATACCCAGTAACATTGTTTGGAACACACTGTTATGAAGTGCTATGTATTCTCCATTCCACCCCTCAAAACACAAATAATTTGAGGGAGGTCTTAGATTTCAGCCAGGAAGTAACTGTACCTAATAGTTGAAAGACAACACATAAGCCACAACTCAGCTCTCAAGGTTTCTAAGCTTCCTCCTGGTTATAGGTCAAGTTATCAGAGATCACTACAAGCTGGCCCTTGACTGTAGCCTTTACCCTGAGTGAAGATTCTATTTTCCTCAGTATTTACACTTGCATTTGTATTTATTTGAAAGTTTATCCTGAAAATGCTTTCACAATGGTGTTTATATTCTTTCCTCAAAAGATGTGATAAATGTGATCTCATATTACAGCCAAGGAATTAGTATCTTCACTCTTCTTTTTCTTGTATCAGATACCTACAATTCAATGTATTTCATGTTTACCTCATTCTTATATCTGAAACATATGTTAGAATGTTATATCATGATGTAATGGTTGAATTCTTATATGAGCTGGTTGAGGATTGATGAGCTGGAATTCTACTCAGGAATTCTATGTTCTAAAAGTGGTTCCCCCTATACTTTTTAAACAAAACAAAAAACCAATAATGTAGTTCAGATGTGGTTAAATAGGATTTATTTATTTTTATTTTATATATATGATAGTTTGCCCACATGTAAATAAGTGTATTTCATGGGTTCATGAAGCCCTCAGAAGCCAGAAGAGGGTGTAGTAACCACTGAATCTAAAGTGATGGATGTAAGCTGCTATATGGGTGTTGGGAATTGAACCAGAGTCCTCTCCAGGAGCATCAGATGCTCTCCACTACTGAGCCATTTCTACAGCCCAAAAGATGGGATTTTTTTTTAAGATGGGATATTTTTAAATAAAAAAGAGTACACACATGTTAACTAACTTGACAAATGTTATAAATGAGCTCCAAGTGGAAAAAATTAATTCAAGGAATATGGATTGACTAAAAATATATTAGCAACATCCCTCGCTTTGTCTGGGTCTTCTCTTTAGGGATGATGATATAGATTAAATAGTAAAGAGATCTATGCCTAGCTATGAACTTTGATGCACATTCTAAAAGTGGAATAATTCTGTCTCTTTAATTTTGGCAGCTATGATAAATCACAATTATTATTGTTAAAATTATTATTATTTTATTCATGCAAGATGATGATTAAGAAATCTAAAATGATAAAGTAGCTCCTCAAACCTAAAGATTTTGTTGTGTGTATTATGTGTGTGTGTATACTTTCTTATTTTTAACAATTCATTTTAAAATTCAGAACTTTCTCTAAGACTTGGTTTTATTACTATTACCTAATGTAGAGATTATTGGGTCATAGTTATAACCATTCTGCAGTTCTCACTTCCATGGCTGTCATATCTACAAAAAGCAATGAAAATTTTGTGATCAAGGAATAGGCGTGGGTTTGTTTGAAACATTCTACCACTGGACAGATTAAAAGCAGCCTTCTTAGATCATAGATCAGGACTCTTTTGTGTCTTAGGTAACTATCCCTTTGTGTCATAAACAGGGCTTTCATTTACTTTAGTTGCTCTTTAACAGTGTCCCATCTCAAGTACTTTTGAAAGATGGTGGAAAGGCCTGAATGAGTAATGAAAACAACACAGCAGTCATTCCTGTTGGGTTCTTTGGAGTTGGAGAGCCCATGGCTTTTCTTTTCACCTGTGGCTTTATATGGAAGTCATATAAACTTGTGCCGGGGAGACTCGATCATACCACTAGAGAGGCCCATGAAAGCGGAAGGAAGCACAGAGGGTGGGGCATGAGGCTACACATAAGTACTACTTTTTAGTCTTGCCTCTGAGCTCCCCTTGCCTGAACAGATTATTTCCTTTTGACACCAGGAAGGGATGGGCTAATGCAATAGTGCTTCTACCTCTAGCTATGTGGACAGTGTTCTTGGAACTAACAACCCAGGGAAAAACAGTATGATCAAAACTCAAATCTAGTCTCCAATCCAGACATGGACACATGTGTTCCCGAACACTGAAGAACAAATGTCAGGAGTTGATGGACACGCCACACCACCATACAACTGCGTCCCCTCCAGGCATTTCACGCTGGTCCAACAGCAAAGGAGTCTAGCGACTTAGAGACTTAGTAGAAACTGATCTTGCTCTGGTGGTTTTCTCACCCAGGTGCCAAGACCAGCTTTCTGAAAAGCCTTGAAGAGCTGCTGTTTAACAGACTGGTAGGTGTGAGCCCCCAGCTTGGCCTCACAGTACATGGACGGTGTCTCTCCATGACCAGGGATCCGTGTGCTTAGCTGCGGAGAGAAGGAGGAAGTGAATTCAACCAGTCATAGCAACACGAGGAGTTTCACAAGCAAAATGCCAGCTTAGTTCCAACCCTTGTCATCTGTCTCCTTTTCTGTAACAGTACAGCAGCAGGGCCTGAGGAGATGGCTCCTTTGGGAAAGGCCTGGCTCTCAAGCATGAGGACTAAGTGTGGATCCCTAGAGTCTGTGTCAAGAGCTGCATGTGTTGGTTCAGGCCTATAATCCCAGCCCTGGGAAGGTGGAGACAGGCATTGCCTGAGACTTGTGGGCTGGCTAGTCTAGCCACTTGGTGAGTTTCAGGTTCAGTGAGAGACCCTGTATCAGAAAATAAGGAGAAGCAATAGAGGAAGACACTCAACATGGACTTTCGGCCTCCAAACTTATGTGCACATGCACCCTCCCTCCTGTATGTATGAACTCATACACACACATACACATGAAAAACAAAACAAAACAAACTGAAGGGCAGTTATCTGAATTCTATTGGGAAACTGTGTGAAAAACCCAATTGTTAAGGATACTTTATCAGAAGAGCAGATGATAACATAGGACATATGACCCCATATGACATAACATATGACTCCCCTCCTAGTAAAAATTTAACACTGCTTTCTTAGCTGAGTGTGATGATACACACCTGTGATCTCAGCAGTTTAGACTCTGAGTCACGAGGCTGCCGTGTGTTTCAGGCCAGCCTGGGATACATAGGAAGACACCGACTCAAAATGAACAAAAAAACCCAAACTCAGCAAAACCCAGAAAGAAGTAGAGGAGGTAGTTCTGAGGGAAACAGGGCAGGGAAAGACCACAGAACTTGGATCATTTAGGCAACGCCTAGGAGGGGGTGAGTGGCGCCATGAGGGAACAGAGAGTTTAAGTGTCATGGTAATAACAATTTCAATCCGGGGAGTGCCCAAGTGTATTGAGAGACTTTTCAGAGATAAATGTCCCAAACCACAGAGGAGAGAAGCCGCTTTCCACATGATGGTGGCCCAGTAGGGCATGAGGAAGCTTCCTGACACACCAGTGTGGCTTTGTAGTAAAAGTAGACAATGTAGACAAAAGAGCACCAATAATAAAACCACTGGTTTTTATATTATTTCCAAAGAAGGATTGCTAGGGTAGGTTTTTGCACTAACAACTCATGGCAGGCAGGAGAGAAGAGGACCTTTGAGTTGTGTTGTCCATTGACTAGAAAGGCAGTAAAAGTAGGATGTTATCGGTCTTCTGAGTCATAGGAGGCAAAAGGTGGAACAACGTACGGGAGGGAGAACATATCCATCCATGTCCTCAGTCCCCCAACAGAAGGACAGAAAGGCAGAGGGCAGCTCTGTGGTGGGGAGCTTCCGATAACACTGCAATTTTCCCAGAGGGTTTGCAGATCAATGTGTCCACTCTGTGGCCAGTGCCACGATGATCATGTGAATAAGAAAAGGACCTATTTGTTCAGCAAGACAAGGAGAGCCAGTGCTTCTCCAGACCTTCCAAAGTCCTTGGAAGAAGTGAGACACGGGAAAAAGGGATAGGTGTGGGCACGGTAGAGGCAGAGTGTTCTAATTATAACTGGAGTATATGGTGCCATATACCCATATCTTCATGGTTGTGGCAGAAGCAGGTTATTGCCACACTCTTAGATGACTGTAATGTTTTTTTTAAACACTTTCTAAGTAGATAAAAATGCTTAAGTGTTTCTATATCTGCTATTCTACTGGTTGGTATACCAATCCAAACACTGTTATTGGGTGTGTATCTCATATGGGTGCACATGTGTGCAGGTGTACAGAGATCCAGAGGCCAACCTCAGGAGTAATGCTCTTCAGAAGGTACCAACTTTGTCCCCCACACCTTAGAGAGAGCTCTAAGAGCTGGCCTAGAGCTTTCTGGTTAGGCTGACTGGCTGGACAGCTAGCCTCAGGAACCCACCTGTCTCTGCCACCACAGTTCTGGGACTAATAGTGCCACCATGCTGGGTGTTTTCACATGGTTTCTGGGGCTTTAACTCAAGACCTAGTGCTTGTGCGGCCAGGGTTTCGTTGACTGAGCTTTGTCCCAATACAAAAAGGAGCAAAATACCTTTTTTCATTATCTTAGTTTTAATCTATATTTTATTATAATCTGCTATGCTTTCAAAGTACATAAAAGTCTGCGTTTCAGTCTTAACCCTCCAAATGTAGTTATTACCTGTTTGTAAATGGAAAGCAGATTCTGAAACATTGCTCTAGTAGGAATGGGTAGACTTCTGGGGTGGAGAAAATTGGTAATTCTTACAGCCACCATTTTTGAAAATTAGTGGGAAATTACCTACTTCCCTCCCTCCTTCCCCCTCCCTCTCTTCACTTGTTTGTTTGTGTGTGTGTGTGTGTGTGTGTCTGTGTATGCCACGATATGCACTTGGAAGTCAGAAGGCAAGTCGCAGAGGTCAGTTCTTTTCTTTTATCGTGTAAGTTTTGAGGTCTGAACTTGGGTCTTCAAGCTTGGTGGCAAGTGCTTTTATCCACTAAGCCACTTTGTCAGCCTTTATATACTTTCTGAGGAGTAGTTTCTTTATATCTGAACTTGGAATAATATTAATTTTTTTTCTTTTTTTAATGTTTTAAAAAGAATTTATTATATTATTTTATTTTATGTGTATATGCATGGGTCTGGGTGTATATATTCACACCACATGTGCGCAGTACCCACAGAAGCCAAAAAAAAAAAAAGGTCATTGGATCCCTTGAAACTGGAGCTACAGACAGTTTTGTGTGGCCATGAGACTTCTGAACTGAGCCCTGCCCTCTCCTAGAGGAGCTAGTATGTTGGGACCATTTGGAGTCCTGGCTTCCAGCTGCTCTTCCCTGCTAGAGATCTTCTGATTCGAGTTACTAAGAGATGTGTCAAAGTTGTTTACCAGCTCTGTGTCACAAGCACGTGTTGCCTTAACCTTGAGGATCAGAGGATGAGGTTTTCACCTGTTGGCCCACCTGACTGTTGGGTATATAAGCCTCCACGGTGCTACTGAATAAAGGGCTTCTTACCAGTGACTAGAGGTCTGTGTCTCTGTCTCTCTGTCTGTCTCTGTGAGTTTGTGTGTCTTTGCATGCTTCAACCTCCAGCCCCTAGCCGGAAGCTCGGTAACTGTACGGTAGTGCACAGAGCACAGAAAGGCGATTTTGCGCAGCACTAGTGTGCTTAACCACATGGTCTTCTCTCTATGTACCTTTCTTATGACACACAGTGAAAACCAATTGGCACAGAGCCTGGTGGCATTAGCTGGACCAACAATAACCTCCTTTGTTGCTTGACTTCACAGAGACATACTTCCCAAGCCCTGAGGACCACATTTGAGTAGTAGAGCTGTGAGCTCGTGGAGGAAATTCCTGGACAGTCAGCTGGAGAAAGGGCAGTAACCCTGGGGATCAGTTTGCATGTCCTGTCTCACAATGACTACAGATCAAATGATGTCCTATTTCCCTGGAGTTTAACCATAGCCCAGGCACAGTTAATTTTCTTCCCAGAAAGGACCGGTGCGACCTACCCTACCATGCAGCTGTGCCCACCGAGCAGAAAACACGTGCTTGCAGAGCCGGGATGAGCCCCCACAGCTCCTCTTCCCAGTTGTGGCATTAATGATCTCCAGGTCAGCACTGCCCACGATCCAGTTGGCACTGAACTGGGGAGACTTCCCTGGCTGCCGGGCCTCGGTGTTACTCACGCCTGTCAAGAGAGAAACAGAAAGCAGTCAGGCATTTATATTCTTCAGCTGAAACAGGGCTCCCGCGAGAGCAGGTAATGGGAGCTAAACCTTGTGTTTGAACTGGGATGAGACATTTACATAAATACTGTCCTGCTTTTCTTCTTTAAAACTTAGTCATGTTGAAGTCATGGTTTTACCTGTCTGGTTGGAGGTTGGAAGTCAAGTTTAACTCTGAAGAGAGCCTTGTATTCATTGCTGGACATGCTGTTAATCTTCTAATTGGAAGGATTTATGGGTAGATTTTTTCCCTTTTCTGGGAATGTTTGTTGAATGAATTAATGAGCAAGCAAAACCATTTGAAAATTCTAGGAATGTGAGCTTATTGGGCACCCACTGAATACCCAAAACACAAGATTAGTCAAAAATTCCTTAAAGGCCCTTAGGCTTATGGTTTGGTTATGAGGAAAAGACCCCAGATTTAATAAAGGAGCGAGCTATAGAGCTACATATTGAGGATTATCAGTCAAGAAGTACAGTTTGTAAAGGCATGATAAGATTCAGTGTGAGATAAGAATATAAATCTATTTATTGCAAAGTTACTAAGAATTTCAAGCCAGGCCTGGTGGTTCAGGCTAAGGTAATAGGATAGCATGTTCAAAGCTTGGTTGGGCTATAAATTGTGGTTAAGGGCAGCTGGAGTAACTTAGTAAGATCTTGTTTCCAAATAAGGAAGAAGCAAGAAGAGGCCTAGGGATACACAACACGGGCAAAGTACTCGCCTAGCACGTGAGAAGTCCCAGCATCAGTTCTTAGCACAGCAACATCATTTCTCAAGATGACAGCACAGCATTAAACCAAGCTCAGGTTATTCTAAGCTAAGCTCCCCATGTGCCTGAGTGGGTGGACCCCTGAAGAATCTGATAGTGCCTGGGAGGCTTCTAGAATTTCCATGAAAACTCCCTTTTTATGTGCACCTCTCCTCCCCTGTTGGACCATGTATTCTGGTGTTCTGATGTGGGATTACCCTCTGAGGCTGTGAATATGTTTTATTACCATTGGTTAATAGAGAATCTGCTTTCGCCTATGACAGGGCAGAATATAGGTAGGTGGGGAAGCTTAACTGAATGCAGGGAGAAAGAAGGCAGAGTCAGGCAGATGCCATGTAGTTGCTGAAGGAGAGAGAAAAGAAAGTCAGTCACCGAGGAAATAAGATATGTAGAAAATGAGGTAACACCACAGCTACGTGGCAATACATAGACTAATAGAAATGGGTTAATTTAAGATGTAAGAGCTAGCTAGAAATATGCCTGAGCCATTTGTCAAAGAGCGTTGTAATTAATATAGTTTTTGTGTGATGATTCAGGTCTGGGTGGCCGGGAAATGAAAAAAGCAGTCTCCGTTTACAGTGTTCAGGTGGGACGTGGCCCTTACACAGTAGAGCAGAGGGAGAAAGTCAAGACTTTCTACTCTGGGTGATAGTCTCTGGTCAGTATGCGGTTTTATGCTTTCCACATTATACTCTGAGCTCCAGACTCACCTCCTGCCTCATTATGATGAGGACTTCCTGAAAATGTTGGGGTGAGTTTTCTGGTAACTACAATGAATACCTGCCCTCTCTGATCATACGAAGTGCCCAACACAGTCAAGAGTCTGGAAGTTTCTCATTATCCATCTCTCTTCTACTTTTCTTGAAGGTTATGGTTGCTGACCCTTGACATCTGGGGGGGGGAATCATCTAAATAAAAGCACAGTTTGGAGACATGTGGCTCAGATGAGTAGAGCCAGATGGTTACCACAGCAACCCCATGCATAACAAATCACACCCTCCTAAGTTCTGTGGGAGCTACGGTATAGCCCAATTTTTGCTTGGCATCTTGGGAAGCCACCCTGAAAGTAAGCAGACAATGAAGTCAATCTCTGGTCCAGGCACTTTAGTGATGCTCTGGAGAGTTTGGTTTCCAGCCCCAAAGCTCTTGTTATTTGCCCTCTCTCCATGCCTCTTGCATCTCTCATCCTCCACAGCACCTATAGCTTCAGCTGCAAGCATCTTGCAGTTCCACAGGTCCAAACACAGCCCAGATAGATCTCTCTCTCCCCTCTTGTGTAGTTTTAGCACGGGAAGGTCAAACCTGTTACTTATCCAGACCTGCATGTCCACTTCTGTTTCTCTAGCCGTGAGCCAGCTCCATGCAGTCAAGGACAGCAATGAACTCAGCCCACCACAAAATCAGTAACTTACTGTATTCATTACTTTTTCATTGCTGTGACAAAATACTTGACAACAAGCAATTTAAGGAAGGAAGAATTGTTTTCCTGGCTTACAGCTGGAGGAGACACACTCCATCATGGTGGGGAAGGCGTAACAGGTAACAGTGGGAAGCCGGCTGGCCATATTGCCTCCACGGACAGGAAGCAAAAGGTGAATAGGAAGTGAGGTTGGGTTTATACAATCTCAAGGCCTGAATCCCACTTCCTTCATCCGGGCTCTACTTGGTAAAGGTTCGACAATCTTCCTAAACAGTCCCAGCAGGTGGGAACCAATTATTACATGAGTCTACGGGGGACATTTCACATTCAAACCACAGCACTCAAAACATAAGCTTGCTATTTTTTTTGTTACTTGCATGATTCTCAAACATGAATTTTGTAAACGCATTGTGTCAAATTTCGAAAGGAATGGATATACCTGAGAGCTTTTCTTAGTTTGCCCATTTATCATATGAGTGTCTGGAGGCTTCAGGGGGGCACCAAAGGTTTTGGCAAGAGTGTTTAGCCAAGTGGGATGGCTGCTCAGGAGTCCCCGGGATGCGCTACATTTAGTGGAGAAGCGCATGTGTTGGGAAGCAGTCCAGGTATAAATCACTGGGTGAGAGCACTGGGAGGTCAGGAGCCTATTTGCGACTCCGTGTAAGGGGGTAGCTCTCATCTCTGTGGGAGATCTGCTCAAACTGTGAGCAACACAGTCATGGACTTCAGGATCTTCCTGTGTCCCCAGCTCCACCTCAGTCTTCTTGGATAGAACTGAGGCATGCTCTCTCAGGGCATGGTCGTTTAGCTTTGCTGGTTGCCACCTAAACAGCCCAGCTCTCAGACTGAAAGTCACCCTGTGACCTTTTGGTCATGAATGGACAACGTTGGACATCCAGGAAAATTTCATCCACATCAGCTCTTTTCCTTAGAAGTGTTCACTGCCGTGGCTACCCACCCCTGAGAGCTAGGCAGGGGAGACAATCTGGCCCATTGGCAGCCGTGGACTGTCCTACTGGGCAGGGACTATCTCGGCAGGAAGAGACAGCTGCTGAGGTCAGGGACGACTGGGTACGAAGAGATGTGATCACTGCTTTGGAACTGTGGACAGCCAGACTCAGCAGCCTGGCTTCCCCTCCATCTCTGCAGGTTCCCCTGCCCCTCCTCGGTCTCTCATCCCTCTGGTTTTTGTGCTGGGATTGACCACTGAAGCATGCATTTGGGGCTTCTCCAAAATCCTAAACCCTGAATTCATAGGAAAGCCTTCAAATGTCTGAGGTCAACACATAAGCTGCCTGCTACCTTGCAATTCATTACACCCCTCTGCCACCCATGCCTGTTCTCTTTCTATCACTGCTTTCCTGGAGACAACATTGAGCTTTGCCATTGGCTCTCAGCAAGCAGACACCTGCCTTGGAGACGGCTTAGCTGTGAACTGGCTGGACGCTGCTCTCAACACCCTTGCCTGCCAGACTCACCAGAGCCCAGACAGTCCAGGAAGGCAGCCGTGAACATTCTGTGTCTACAGGTGAAGAATGTAGGGGTAGGAAGGGAGGAGTGCTATCCAACGGGTGGAAGCTGCAGGCCGACAGACTTGGACTAAATGTGAAGACAAGACTCCGGACTTAGGAACTGCAGAGACTTGGTTTCCAGCCTGTCTTTGGCCTTGGCACACATCATTCATTCCCTTTTTATTGCTGATGATGCCAACTTCATTTCATAAGGTTAAGTGAAGATGACTAGAGACAGAAAGGAGCACTTTCTAAACATCAAATGCTCTAGTAATTGTGATTCAAAGGAAGATTTGAAGGTCACCTCTAGTTTGTTTAGTCTTCTCCAAGCCACACACCAAGACATTCCCAGTTACAGGACAGAAAATATGTCAGGTTTAGTGATTAATTGCCTAATTATTATAGGAAATGGAATAACCAACCAACAAGCAGAAGTCAGGATTGTTTTTATATTAAGCATACATTTTTGACTTTTATACATTTGTCCAACATTTAACATTAATACCTCTGTTGGAGTTATCATTGTCTTCTTATTCTCTGAGCCTCTACTTTAAGGATTATTTTTATTCTATTCTCTACCTGCAAAAACATAAATCCTTTCTAAAGCAACCTGTGGGAATGGAAATCCAGCCTTTGATGTCATTTAAAAAATTTTCTGAAATTAAGAAATATCACTTGAAATGTTGACTAAGTGTTAGTGCCAGAAGAGCAGTTTTGGCAGTGCTGTAATTAATAACTGGGTTCTGATGACAGTAAAGGAGATGGAGCTGTGTGCCAGACTCACTTGAACGCAATGTGCAGATTTACCAATGTGCCATAAAACATATGATCACTGTCCAGAATGCTAGCATCAGGCTGACACCACAATCTTTTTCTGTAAGGCCAACACCGTAAGAGCAGGCAACACACGCAGTTGTCAGGGGACAGTGTCTTGGGACAGTGTTGGAGTGCGGGAGAGTCTAGTTCCTTAGCCACTGGTCGGCACCAGGTTATCTCTTTCTGCAGGACAGCCCCCAGTGGCATGGTGAGGAAGAAGCTCTGAGTGCGGTCTCAGAGTCATCATAAAGATTGCTTTCCAATTTGTACCACTCCTATTTGCTATGCGTGTTTTTCTGTTCTAGGTGATTCTTTTCATTTTCCATTGACCCCACCCACACTCTGTGCCGCATTCACATGCACAACCCTTCTGGTGCGAACTGGGCTTTGAAGATAAGTAAATAAGATAATTATCTGACACCTAGAATCTTTGGTTTTGGTCCTTAGAAATACATTTGGTTTTTATGAAACATTTTTCACATGTATAAAAGAGTTCACTGACTACATATAGATTTTGTAATTTTAAGTCAATGCTCCAGGTAAATTTTTGGTATTCTTGGATGTGAACACAAACAGAATCTTTTATAGAGCTTGTGTCTTTTTTCTCTTTCTTTTCCTTTCCTCTTTTCCTTTTTGTTTCTCTCCTTTCTTCTCTCCAGCCCTTCCTTCCTTTTTTCTTGAGTATGTGATGTGTGTGAGTGATGTATGCTTTTGTGTATATATGTATATGGTATGTGTGCACACACATAGGTCAGGGATGGATGTCAGTGCCCTTCTCTATATTCTATGCTTTATTCTCTTGAGACATGATCTCTCACCGAGCCTGAAGTTTACTATTTTGGATAGGCTGGCTGGTCAGTGTGCTCCTAGTATCCACTGGCTTCTGTGGTTCAATGCTGGGGTTATAGCCATGCATGGCCATGCCTGGTGTTTATGTAGGTGCTCGAGATTTGAACTCGATGTACACAGTAAACCCTATTATACACCGAGTCATCTTCTAGACCCGAGCTTTTTCCTGTAGGTCATCTGTTTACTCTACTGTAGGTATCATGCCCCTTCCAGGCCAATGAAGGTTAGTTTTACAAGTGTTTAAAGACCATGGGCCATACTGCTTAACTCTATCGATAATAAGAGTTTTAGGTTTTGTTTGCTAAGATGAAGGTACATCCTCTCAGGCATGGAAAGGAGAGACTGATTTGTGCCTAACTTATTTTTCTCTATGGTTACGGGTATAGATACAAATATCACAAATTACAGGGACTAATCTTCCTGAGGCAGCACAAAAAGATTTAACATTAAAATAAAGCCAGTTGGCACTCTTGGGATGTAGCTGTAGAGTACTTGCCTAGCATTTATGAGATCCTAATTTGACTATCAGCACTGCATCTACGTAAAACTAGGTGTGGTGGTGCATGCATATAATCTTGGAACTAGGAGGGTGGAGGCAGGAGAACAAGAAATTTAAGGTCATCTTTAGCTAAATAGGGGCTGGGAGGCCAGTGAGCTACATGGGACTCAGTTGTGAAAAATAATGAAATAAATAAAAAATAACCTCTAAGGACACAATAAAAGAAGGATACAACATGTCATGCTAAGATTCACTCCCATGATAACTAATAGTCTAGAATGGTAAACATGTATGGTATTACCAATTGTCCGCAGTTCAGTATTAAGTATCTCCTCAGGATTATTCTGAAATTCCCTTTCAGTGGCAGACACCAGCTGATCAGAATCTTCTAGCTGACATGGGACCCTAGTTCCAGTTAAGATTTAGGAAATGGATTTGGTATTTTGAAGATAAGTACTCTGTTGATTACAGTTTAAGAAAAAAAAGAATACCCCTGGTGAAGAATCAATATTCAGAAACCTAGTACTGCAGGCAGAATTTTATGTCCTGCAAGCTTCTCCCAAGTAACCACACAGAGGCTTAATGTTAATTATAAATGCTCGGTCAATAGCTCAGGCTTCTTACTAGATAACTCTTACATTTAAATCAACCCATATTTCTTATCTGTGCTTTGCCACATGACTTGGTACCTTTTCTCAGTACAGCATGCCCAATTCGCTTCTTTCTGTGTCTACTGGCGATTCCTGACTCTGCCCTTCTTTCCAGCATTCTCAGTTTCACTCTGCCTCTTAACCTTATCCTGTCCAGCTTCTTTATTACACCAATCACAATATAGATCCAAAGGGTGTAAAGGAATATTCCACACAGTACTGTGAGCAAATGACTGGGATTAAGTTGATGGAATCCATGGTACGCCGGTTGGTTTTTGTCAACTTAACACAAACCTAGACATATCTGGGAAGAGGGAATCTTAACTGAGACAATGCCTCCATCAGACTGGCCTGTAGGCAAGTCTGTAGGACAGCTTCCTGATCAGTGTTTGGTGTGGAGGGCACAGCTCATTGGAGGGGGTACCATTCCGAAGCGGATGGTCACTGGTGGTATAAGAGAGTAAGCTGAGCAAGCCGAGGGTAGCAAGGCAGTTACGTGTTCCTCCATGCCCTGCCTCAGTTTCCTCCTCCAGGCTCCCACCTTTAGTTTCTGACCTGCTTTTCCTCAGTGATGGATTCTGACCTGTGAGATGACATAAATCTTTCCTCTCTAAGTTACTTTTGGTCATGGTGATTTAACACAGCAACAGAAACTGCTACTAAGACGCACAGTGCCATGGCTCTTACTTTGCAGACTACCTTGACCGAAGATTCTATGAACTTTCTCTTTAGCATCTAGAAGCCAAAACAAGCAAAAATAAAATCGACTGAATAGAAACCCTAAGAAACATTTGCCTTTGATGAATTATTTTGTAATGAAGGAATAATAATAGTGTATAATTTGATTTCTAAAATTGAGAAAATTATGCCTTAACAATGTAGCATTGTATTTAGCTGATTATAAAGCTAATGCTTGAAACAATCAGATTTACCCTCTGACAGTTCTGGAGGTCAGAAATCTACAGTTAAGGTGCCAGCAGAACCATGCTTTCTGGAAGTTTCTGGGGAGGAGTCTTCCTTGACCAGTCTGTCTTCTAGAACCTGCAAGTGTCCTTTGGCTTATGGTTGCATTGCTTCAATCTCTTCTTTTGCCCACATAGGCCTTTTTCTGTGACTTTCTTTTTGTAACAACAAATGTGGTTGCATGTGGGGCCCTCTGAAATGATTTTGTCAGCATCTCTCCATTTCATGAACTTGAATAAAAATTGCAAGCCCCTCCCTTCCAAATATGGCATTTTACAGAAGCCCCACTTATGTGCCACTTCCTAGAGTAATCCCACACTCTGGGTGTCTCTTCGTGGTCTTCTCAGAGTCACTTCCTGGAAAACACCATCCTTTGAGCATCATTTCCCAGTGTTGTCCCACACTCTGGCACCACCTACTGGCCAAAGGACAGATCTACAGACTGGAGAGTTTGCGTCCTCCTCTCTGAGGCAATCTGTTTGCCCCTTCTCTTGCCTTCAGCCATGCTAGTCCTGGTGGAAGACTGTGGTCACATACCTTAATGATAGCTGCTCATTTCCCAGGTTTAAACAAAGGACTCACATGTCAGAGTGGGTCTGTCTTAATGCAATAGGCTCTTTGATTTGGAAACTTGTATAAGAGCCTGGGAGAATGAGGGGGTAGGGAAAGTATGCCTGAAGGATGATGCAATTTTATGAAAACTCTGGAATCAACTACAACCTTTTCCTTAGTGATGGTTCTGAACAGTCATGGGGGAAACTTTCCCAACCTAAATAGCTCCTTTACCAAAGTAGTCTTGAGCAGACAAATGCTAATGCAACAGAGATGTGTTGACATTTGTAATTGGATTAATCATCTTCGGTAAAGTTTTTGAAAGGATCTATCTTGTTCCAAAGTCGGTCTGTGGAGAAAGTCAGCCAGTCTCTACCACCTTTGCCTCAGACATTCTGAAGGTTGGTGGGGGTGGGACACACTCACTTCGGTTGTCTGGCTTGTCTTTTCAGTTCACACAATTGTGTTAACAAGGTAGGCTCAGAAGTAGGCCAAGGTCAATTCTCACGTCTATGACTTCCTGGTAATGCCATCTCTGATAAGTTAATTTACCCAGTGTCACTTCTCTTCTCACCAGAATTTGATTATTATAAAGTTATTATGATCACTGCTCTTAGTTCCATCATATTTTAAGAGTGGAGACAGACTGTCCACATATCATCAGTGGAAATTAGCTTTATTCTGGCGCACATCTATATGAAGATGCCTCACTTCAAAGAAATCCTTATTTGTTTTTCTTTTTTTTAAAAGGCATTATATAAGTGAGACATTACAGCATGTCTTTAAATAGATGGTGAGCCTACTATATTTAAAATGTAATTCACTCTCCCCAAATTAAATTTACACAAGACCTTTCAGGGATGTAATTTTTATATGAAGTGAGGTGAGTCTATAATACAGGGGAGCATTACATTTAATTTTGCAAAATGAATGGAGTAGCATGATTCCAGGCATGCATGGAATCATAAAGTTGCAGGGATAGAATAGACCTTTTGAATTTAATATTTGATATACTGCCAGTTATCCTGTGTACCCTGTATTCTCATTCTCTCTCTCTTTCACACACACACTTCTAACTAAAACAGAATTGATAAAATTTATCGTATTAATGCCATTTTATTCATTATAATTAACATGAACACCATCATAATTGTCAGTAATTTTACAGCTATTCTCCATTCTTAATAGAGCATATTCAGTGGGACATAGATGGCATGTGCGGTGGAGCCTGCAGGATGTGGTGGGACTGAGGTATGTGTGGGCAGTTGGTATGCTGTGTGGTGAGGCTGTCTTAACAACTTCTCAGTGTATGTGAAATGTAAACCAAGGGGGCAGGGGAAATGGCTCAGTGGGTAAAAGCATTTTCTGTGCAAACATGAAGACCCGAGTTTGAATCCTATATAGAAGCTGGCTTCTTCTGTATCAGTTGGGGATAGACCCCAGGTCCTCGTGTGTGTGGCAAGCACCTACAAGGTTGTCTCCCAAAGCTAAGATGAGTTAAGGTATCTTATGGTCTGCCCTGTTCCCTGTTTACCTTACAGACACGTTGAAAGCCCTGAAGAAAAGACTGTTATGACCTAGTCTCAGAAATGGAAACAACTTGTTTTAAACAAAATCAAGTGAAGAGTTAGTTTCTCAAATGCTGGGAAGCTGACACCAACCAACAGCGTTTCTCAAAGAATATTTTTGTCTTCCATTTGCTTATCCTTAGACTGCAACCAGAGAACAGTCATCTCCTTGCGGTGGTGGCTCACGGTTTTAATCCCAGCACTAGGGAGGCAGAGGCAGGCGGGTCTCTGTGAGTTCAAGGCCAGCCTGGTCTACAAGAGCTAGTTCCAGGACAGGCTCCAAAGTTATAGAGAAACCCTACTTTTCCTCTTCCTCCTCTTCTGCTTCTTCCTCCTTTTTCCCCATCCTCCATCCTGATTCCTCCATATCACGCCTCTACAAAGCCATCATGGTAGGATTGTGCCTGGCATTTGTAAGTAACTAGTTCCTATTTGTTGAATGATACGGTCAGCATCTCCCAACTTCTACCCAAGATTGAGTGAGGAAATAAACACCTGAATGATGCGAATAAACATGTTGATATTTGTGTGAATTAGATGTAGTGGATACTTTCCTTGGATCAGTGACAACAGGACAAAAGATTTCATTCTTTTTATTTTTCTTGAGAATGAGTCCTTAAACTTGTGGTTCTTCAGCTTCAATCTCTAAATGATAGAATTACAGATAAATATATTTTTATTTATGTGCGTGAATGTCTATGTGGGTTCACGTGCACCTATTTGAAGGTGCTGGGGGAGGCCTGGAGTTGGATCCCTGGAAGTGGGGTTGGGAGTTGGGCGCTGGGAGCCAACTCTGATCCTTTGGAAACAAGTGCTCTTAACCTCAGGACCATGTCTCCATCTGCCCATATATTCCCTTTCCTAAAAAGACAAAACGAGCAAACCTGTTTAGTTTAGCAGACTCTCTGATCTAAATAGAAATGTCAAAAGAAAATCTAGGACACAGCCACACAGGCAGCTAACTCTATAGCTTGGCTAACCTAAAAGAAAACAAGGAAGTACAAAGATCTTGCCAACAGAGAAAGTTTTCTTTTATTCTAGAGTATGTTCCCACATCCTATTCCATATCTTCTTCCTCCTGTGGCCACTTGGGCTGTCAGGGTAGCAGTTTTCCTCACTCTGCCCCTGTGCCTTGGTTTTTATTTTCCATGCCCCTTACCCCTCTTTGGAAACAGAGTTAAATCATGAAGCCCTGGCTGGCCTGGAACTCAATACGTAGACTTCCAAAGCACAAAAACTTGAACCAGACAGGGGAATTGAGGCCTGTGCTCTCTGAGCCCATATTGGACACAAAGCTTGGACAACTACTTCCCTTCACAGTTTAAGTTTTGGATCCAATCTTTGCAAGATGGGGGGGGGTGCTAGCAGTTATCATGTTCACTGTATAGATGATGCCTAAGTGGAGGGAGTCAAAAAAGGATTGCCTGGGGCCCTCTTGGGGCATTGGGAGGACTCAAACCAACTTCTGAAGCTGCCTAGTTCTAGGTCTCGGTCTAAGTAGAGGCTGTGAGGAGCCAACGGCCTGTATACCTCCAATACTTACAAAAAACAAACGAGCACATGGGATTTACCAAAACATCTATGGAAGTTTGTCAGTTGCTAAAATCATATGCCAAAATTTGATATAATATAAAATGATGCTACAAATTAACATCTCGATGAAAGAATTTGCTCTTACAACATTTGAGTTATTTTCAAAATACTATTTATCACTAATCTCATAAACTTCTCTTGAACTAGAGAGGATCAGAACTCCATATAAGATTCATAACATAGTGTATAATCACACCAAAGTAGGACTGTGAATGACTCCAGAACAGGTATCCAGAGTGCCAAAAGCAGATAGAACTGGGCAAAATTTAGCCTATAGTTGGTGAAGGTTTTAATGTGTATTAAACTTCTAAGTTGTCGGGAAGCACAATGTCTAAAACAGCTTTTAGATATGTTTGCTATAATTTTTGCTGTTTCAGGACAACCAGTCCCAGGAAGAAAGAGAAGCAATGCCCCTGTTTCTATTAGAAATGCAGCAGTATTCATCACACGGTTCTCACGATCAACTCTCTGGCCTGACTCTGGCCTCAGATTTCTTGATTATTGCTATAACCTCGCTTTGTACTATACAAATAACCATTGTTCTATTTTCAGTGTGTGTTGACAAAGGTCAAGATTAAAACCCGCATCTAGGGCTGGTGAGATGGCGAAGAGACCTGCAGCCATGCCTCTGACCAGAGTTCAGTCCCAGTGACTCAGATAGTAGATGGGGAGAAATGACTCCTGTGGGCTGCCTCTGACTTCCACAGTATGCTCCCCATACACAAGTAAATCAGTATAAATCCACACCTGTTAAATATGCCATCATCAGAAAAAAGAGTTTGACTATTGAATTGGTTATTTTTCTTTTGCTGTGATAGGATATACTCACAAAAAGCAGCTTAGAGAAGACAGGATTTATTTTGTTTTATAGTTCCATATAAAAGGGATAGAGTCCATCATGGCGGGCAAGACATGTCAATAGTAAGAAAAGGCATGGAGGCAGAAGCAGGAAGCTGGTTGTTCAAATTGCACTCAGGGAGCAGAAACAGGACAGGGAGGAGAAAGGTGGGAAGAGAGAACCAAATGTGAGCCATAAACCCTCAAAGCCCGTACCAGTGACATACTTCCCACAGCAAGGTTCCACAGCCTTCCCAAACAGTGCCACCAAATGGGACCTCTTGTTCAAATAATGAGATTATGGGGGACATTTCTCATTCAAACCAACACAACTATGTTATCTAGGCCCCTTTCATCCCATTGCAAATATTATTACTTGATGGGAGAAAAAGTTAGCCGTGATGTTGAAAGCATCAAGAAGCATATATTTTCAGTTTGGTAGGACAAGCTGCTAAAGTCACCTTTTCCCCTAAAAGCATGAGTATTCAAAGTATAGATTTTTATTAGTTATTACCTCACTGTTTTGTTTTCACTTTATTGAACTCACAAGAAGGCTCATCGGCAGACTTCTTTAGGGTAGCCATTTCAGGTAATGATGCAATCTCCCTCCATCACACACGGCAGCCCCCAATGATTCAAGGTTTGGGCCAGCCTCAGCACACTCACGGGTTTCTGGTCCTGAAGCTGGCTGCAGTTTAGCTTGTCTTATGCAGAGTATTTTAAGTCTGTCTTTGAGACATTACTATGCACTCTGTGCCCGTGGCAACGAGGGTATCCTTTTCAGCTTGGCTGGTTCTTTTTAACCCTGAACTGATTCAGTCATATCTAAATTGCAGGGTATTATTCTCCTCATGCATGAGCATCACCTCTTAAGGCGACTCTGCAAACTGACCTTGAGGGAAGTTAATTTGCTTGTTTGAGTGTGATTATTATTATTATCTTTATGCCACACCTCATCCTCGCCACTCTTGCTTTTATTTCTCCCAGAAATTAGGATGATTTCTTTTTAAAATTTGCATGATTCATTTTCAAATGTCCATCAAAGGCAATGAAGTTACTGCGTAGGGGTTTGATCAGGTGGCACATCAAGGTTTAGCCTAATTTGCATCTCAACGGTAATGAAAACCATATTCTAAGTAAGTTAAGACTGATGGGTTCAGTCAGACCACAGTGCTTGCAGGGGAGGCAGATGCCACATGGGCTCAGGGAGAGGACAAAGTATCTCAAGGGCTGTGCTATTATTCCAAGCCCATCAGGTGGCCCTGGATTTCTCTAATTGTCTCTTTCTAGTCACGGATTTCACACTTAACATTTAAAAATTCTTTATGCATGCATGTGTGTTTGGAGGCCAGAGGCTGACTTCTGGGCGCCTTCCTCTCTCATTCTCCATGTTTCATATCACAAGTTTATCACCATTACTGTACATGTGTGACTGCACACTCCCTGCATGTGGAGGTAGGATGACAACCTACAGAGTCGAGTCACTCCTGTCATGTCACTGAGTCTCTCTTATTCCTGATGCTCCACTATGGAACTTTTTCTTCAACTTTGGTTTGGGAGAATCAAACTCTGGGTGTCAGGCTTGTGCGACAAATGCTTTAAACCACTGAGCCATCCTGTGGCCTTCCACATTATGTTCTGAGATGGGTACTCTTCAGTGAACCCGAAGCTGACCATTTTGGCAAGACCTGACTGGCCAGTGAGCTCCAGGGATCCTCCTGTGTCTGCCCTTCCTGGTGCTGGCTTTATAGGTATGCTGGTGCTGGGCACCTGACTTAGGTCCCTTAGTTTGTTCAGTGAGTACTTTGCCAGCTGAGCCATCTCTACTGCCATAATAACAAAAAGTTACCATTTTGTTTATGTCGCCACGTTACTGGATGAGCACGACATTTATAAAGAGCACAGACAGGAGACTGGATGTCCAAGAAGGGATATACTGGTCCCCAGAGGATGGACAAAGGCCACTCCCTCTACAGTGAGTTGGTAGGGAGGTTGTACTGTAGTTTCCATTTCTTAGTGTTTTCTAATTTTCAGTCACTGTTACAAAGACTTATTTTATATGTGTGTTTCTGTGTGTGGGTATGTGCACATGAGTGTGGTGCCCACAGGGATCTGAAGAGGGCACTGGAGTTACAGCTGATTGAAAGCTGCTGGGAACCAAACTCAGGTCTTATGCCAGAGCAGCAAGCACTCAGAACTCATGAGTCATCTGTCCCGCCCCTAAATCATGTTTTTTTAAACTCTTAGGTAAATGCAGAAAAATGAGGATAACTCAAGGAATTCGGGGCACAGAAAAAGTGTGCCCATTATAAGAAAACCCATTATAAGAAATGAAAAGTTCCTTAAATTTAACCTACACTAAATCTAAGAACTATGCCAGAATTTGGGGACATCTTGTATGGAGACATTCACATACGCTTCCAAACCAGCCATTTCGCAATGCTGTCTAGAGCTAGTATTGTTACTCAGTTATAGTGAGTCCTTGTCACTTTCAGGAAAGACAGGATAAAGAAGAACAAGGAAAAATGAAAACAAGAAAGAGAAAGAATTTGGTCTCTAAGTATCATTTTCTCTGAATTGCTGAAATTATTGACCATTTAAAAAAATAAATATAATTTTCTAGCCCTCAAGGCGAACCTTTCACTTCCGAGCTTGGCGATAGATGGGTCTTCGGTGCCGTGCGAGGGACTGTGAGAGCAGCGGGCAGCTAAGAGTTTCGGACACACTCCAGCGCCTTGCCCCGCTGCTCCCACACCGCTCCTTCCGCAGTTAGATGTTGCTGCCTCTTTAACTAGCCTCGTCTCGCATTATTAGCTTTTATGCAGTTGAAAAAAAAAATAGACATCTAAGAAGCTGTATTGCACTGCCACAGGATATAGTCTGACATATTAGAAGAATTTAAAGTTTAAGCCAGATCTGAATCTAAATCCTTGTTCCTTTTGGTTAAATAGAGCATCTTCAGGAATATATTGAATTTGCATGAGTCTCTTTTAGTGTTAATGTGTATTCATGGATATGAAGGTTGCACATGTGTGCACATGAATGTGGAGGCCAGATGTCAACATCCAGTATCGTTCTTTAGGATCATCATCTACCTCCCGAGACAGGGTTTCTCAGGGCTCAGTCTCCAAGTAGACTAGATTGTCTGGACATCAAGTCACAAAGCTGGGTCTTTTAATGTGCGTTCTAGAGCTTGGACTCAGGTCCTCATGCCTGCAAGGCAAGCATTTTAGACTGAGATAGCTCCCTAACCTCCCTCTGACATTTAAAAACTGGAGAGACTAGTATTTGGTTTTGGTTGGTATGAAGATTGAATGAGATGATTCATGTCATAAAGTCAACACTGAGAGACAGGCCTGTTTCACACGTGTTATCTCATTTCTCTAAATGGTTTTGCCACTCACTGGATACTTCTGAACTTTACAATAGTTGTACCACTCAGAACATACCACTCTTCTTGCCTCCTTTCTGTCCCCAAGAGTATCACCCAGAGGCTGTTCATTTCTCAAGAGCTATTGTTATGGTTAGAGTTATGGATTCTGCAGCCTAGATCGAACCCGAAGGCAGCCTTGATAGCTTGGACCTTTCAGGTGAACTAAAACTCCACCCATTATGTGTATCATGGACCCCATCACACATTCTGTGTTGAGGGACTAGGAACAAAAGTAGGGACCCAGGGGTGATGTAATAAACAGAAGTAGAGCAAGCACACAGAGGGTAGGTTCCCCGCTGTCTGTGGATATGAACCCAGCCTTATTAATATCAGCTCAGCCCTCAGGCTGGAGATGAAGTAATCACTCCTTGCATAAGAGCTCAAGGCTCTTTACAGTGAAATAAAACAAAGTCTTTTTTTTTCCTTTTGGTTTTTTTCATGACAGGGTTTCTCTGTAGCTTTGGAGCCTGTCCTAGAACTATCTCTGGTAGACCAGGCTGGCCTCGAACTCAAAGAGAGCAGCCTACTTCTGCCTACCGAGTGCTGGGGTTAAAGGCACGTGCCACCACTGCCTGGCTAAGACAAAGTCTTAATACAAATAGTTGTTAAACATTCCTGAGAAGTGCCACTTCCTGTGAGGTAGCCTTGTTGAAGGTTTGGGATAGCCTCAGCACACTCACGGGTTTCTGGTCCTGAAGCTGGCTGCAGTTTAGTTTGCCTTATGCAGAGTATTTTAAGTCTTTGAGACATTACTATGCACTCTGTGCCTGTGGCACCGAGGGTATCCTTTTCAGCTTGACTGGTTCTTTTTAACCCAGAACTGATTGAGGTAGCTCTGTTGAGACTGGCCAACATTTGAATACAAGTTCTCCTTAGCTGCACACTTGGAATCCCAGGATGTAGCAATGATCAATAACTCTTGTGCCTTTGAACACAGAATGATGCTAGTCTCTCTGTGTATCTCAGGCTGGTCTGTAATTCGTTATGTATCAAGGTTGTCCTTGATCTCATGGTCCTCCCTCAGGTTCCCAAATACTCTAATTACAGACACGTGTCCATATACTCAGCTTCAGGAGCGAGGGTTGAGCCCATTGTTCTAGTGCCATGAACTCTCTTCACTGCTAAAAGAAAGAGGAGTCTTAGTTAAGGACCCCAGGAGCTTAGAGAGCATCTAAACTGCCTGGGGTTTTAATGTGTGAAGGACCGAGTTGTGACACATGGAGGAGAACTCCTTTTTCTCCTTCTCTGTTTTAGCTTTTTATGTCTGTGATCTTATTTAACATAATTTAACCTTTAAGTGGTCAATATTGTAGGATAAATGAATAAAAGGCTTCATGGCAGCATCTCCTCTTAAGAATTTCCTCAAGATAGGTCTGCACTTTGCATGGATTATTTCATGTCACCTCTACCACAGCTCACATGAGGCCCCTTTTCACACCTGATCTTATAATGTGGAACAATTTAAAAACTCTGGGAATAAGTCATAGGCCCAACTGCAACATACAGACATTCACTGAGTACACACACACAGATATACACACAGTCAGTCAGACAGACAAATACATACATATACAC
Organism: Dicrostonyx torquatus; assembly: GCA_028555095.1. NCBI lineage: Eukaryota > Metazoa > Chordata > Mammalia > Rodentia > Cricetidae > Dicrostonyx > Dicrostonyx torquatus. Next base: position 8,003,961 of record JAQHUG010000030.1, read on the forward strand.
AGGCACACACACACACACACACACACACGACACACACACACCCCAACAGCTGTTTTGTCTTACTATTTTTTTTTCCCTGAGTCTCGAACTGTATTACTTTTCTCATTGCTGTGACCAAGTCACTTGACAGAAGCAACTTATGAGAAAAAGAGCTTACACGGTTTGAGGAGATACAGTTCGTCACAGAGGAGCCTACAGAGGCTGACTGTACACTGAACAGTCAGGAGGCATTGCAGAGAGGAATCTCGCACCCAGTGACCTACTTCCTCTCGTATGGCTCCACCTCCTAAAAGTGCACAGCCTTTCCAAACAGTGCCACTGGCTGGGGACTAAGTCTGAAAACCCAGTAGCCTGTGGAAGGCATTTCACATTCACACCAGAGCACAAGCTAAAAGCAAACCAGCCAAGCCGGCGAATGCTTGCCGCCGGCGAATGCTTGCCTCCAGCTCTTGGAGCAGAGCCCCGGTCTGCTCTTGCACAGGGAGTTCCACTGTTGCTCAGTGTGTCTTCCTGATTTTGCCGCAAGTAGTTCCTTAAGAGAGCTCTCCTGATGCACAAGGGGCAGCCACCTAAAGACCTAGAGTTTTTCCACCAAGTTCTCACTCCAGGGCTAACAGGACAGGATTAAAACCCACATGCTTCTTCCTTCTGCTCAGGTTGTCTCCCAGAAGCCTGGAAGTTTCCAGTTACTATGGAAGTCCAGTGGTCCCAGTGGATAAACACCACCTTTACAGAGCCTTGGAGACTTCTCTCTGGCCCTTTCCTATGGCACACAAAATTTCACACCTTTCAGTGTTTCCATGCTATGTGACCTGTAACCTTTGCAACTAACTGTTGCTAGGCGGGGTGACACATCTTTCTCCCTAACAGCTCTACCGGAAGTAGCAAGTGTAGTTTGTTCAGGGCTTGCCTCCAAGATGTGCTTCCTGCCAGGCCCTGTAACAGAGAGTGTCCTAGGTTCTGCAGCACACTCAGGTGACCTGGGGGCTGACTGACCCCCAGTTTTTCTTTAGTTTGTGGTGTGTGTATGTGTGTATGTATGTGTACATGTAAACGTGTGTGTGTGTGTGTATGTGTACGTGTGTGTATGTGTTACAGTGACAGGATGGACAGTGAGATGTCAGAGAACAACCTTGGGGGTCAGTCCTTGCTTTTCACCTTGTTTGAGACAAGGTCTCTTGTTTGCCACTGCATAAATACATCAGGCTAATTGACCAGTGAGCTTCTGGGGATTCGGTTGTCTCTAGCTCCTGTCATCCCAAAAGAGTGCTGGAATTACAGATGGGCACTACCACATCCAATTTTTTTTTTATATGGATTCTGGGCATCCGGACTCAGGTTCTCACACCCCAGGGCCACCTAAGATGCTGGGGACTTCTTGAGCCTCATTACATTAGCAGGGTCTTTGTGTGAGCAACTTTAACCACTGTGGTTAAACGAGACACTGACGTGTGATGTGCTAGGTCCCACATGAACGCACACTAAAATGTTGCCTATTATCAGGTGTGCTGTGATCACATACACACATGCAAGCGCACACACACACAGGCACACACACGCCCATATTAAGTTTTCTCCATTGTTGTCAATTTACTCATTATGCCCAAAATTGCCATTGCCAAAATGAATGCAGTCAGACAAGGGTTGCAAGCATGGGGCCTGTGTTCAGCAGCTTGAAGACAAGGAGGATGAGGTGGCAGGTCTCTGTCTTGAGACTGCTCTCTTACCACTAAGGAGAGGCTTGTTTTGCCGGTATGAGGCAGGCAGCTGGCCGATGCCCTCCATCCTGTGGCTCATGACCCGTGCAAGGTGGCCTGTGTGGTGCAGGCTTCCCACAATGACGCTGTGGAGGTACACAGGCTCGATGAAGTGGCAGAGGAGAGCCCCTTGCAGTCCCAGCACGTTCCAGCTAGAAGGAAAAGCAAGGGTGAAGTCAGTGGGATTCCTGTGTCTGCTGGGGATGCAGAGCTGGCTGCTCATGGACCATTCAGGGAGCTGGGCCTGTGAGTGATGTTGGTGTCGCTCTGTCCTTCAGCTGCCTGCTCCTTTCTATGTCCCTTTTTCCAGCCTGGGGAATGGTAGCCTGGGAACTTCTCAGAGGCAAGTTATCAGGGTGGTCGCTGGTGGTTCCGCTAGACTCTAAGGACCTAGTCCTGACTCTGATAGTGTCTCTGATGTTCAGTAAACTCAACTTCCTTTTTTACGAATCGTTAGAGAGGCAGGAACTGCCATTCTCTCAGACTTCAAATTAGATTGTTTAAAAGAAGATGCTTGGTTTCCAAAGTGAATCGGAAGGTTTTTCTTACACACTATCTGGGAAAGGCTCCGAAACTGAATTTGCTGATTTCCATTTGGGGAAAAGCATTGACTTCCATCCCCTTTGTCCTTAGTAGGAATGACCTACAGTGCTGAAATGAAAGGACATTAGTAAATGACCTGGTTTTGGTGTGGGGATGGTTTTTGTTTTTTTTAATTTTAAACAACCTAGATCAGAGATGACTGACAATGGCTCTTTCTTTGAAATAAATACAGCTCTGGGTGACTGTTCTTACTTCTTCAAGTAGAGATGCCAGAATACTATGAGAAACGTTTCTTTTTTATCCCCCGACCTAAATTCAGGGTAGAAAGTTCTGTGTATCTGCTACTTAAAGCAATGCTTGGTGGTTTCCACTCTGATGTGTTTCAAATGAACCACTGTTGGAGGCAGGCTTTCTGTAGCTAATTTCTTACATCATTGTTCTTTTTCATTAATTAACATTTTTCCACTGTTGGAGCCATTATTGTGGGACCTCCATGCTGTACATCTCTTCTGATGATTAATAAGGAGTCATTATATCTCTCTTCCCGAAGCAGTCAATTAACACAGAATTCTTTCCATTAATTACCGAATGTGTCTCTACCTGGAGAGCAATCTGCTCCAAGAACCAGTGACACCAATTGCTTTCAGAAGTTCTCTTTAAATTTTATTCCGAAAACACAAGCAATTTAGCTGGCGATATTAATCTGCCTCAGAAGCATCATGGTGAATGAGAAACATCTTTTAATCTCATGCAAGAAAAGGCAGCCATCTGGCTGGCAAGGATTTCAGGGAACCACTCTCCCAGTCTCCCTCCGTAAATGCAGGTCATTAAAGTAATGTGTTCATCTACATAAAACTCAAATGGAATATAAAAGGTAATATTTATATACAAACAATTTAGTCCTACGATTTAAACAGTCGTTGGTTTTATGAAACATTTACTTTAGACTATCAGATTTGCATAACTTCATTTAAAAATATTGTGGTCATTTTCTAGAAGTCACACTAGTCCTCTCAGCAAAGAAAGGGCTGTCCTTGGTTACATACACTTTATGCCCGTGTAAATATCAGAATGGACGGAGACAAAGGGCATGTCTGGAAGAAGGATATGCCCTCATTCCTGATGCCTTTTGGCTGTAATGGTTCTGCTTCATTCTGAATTTTCACTACAAATGACACACCCGCTGTGGTTCCTCTGATGCCCTCACTTATCACTGGCGAGTTACAGATTGTCTACAAAGCTCCAGGGAGGAGTCCTGTGATATCTGAGCTCTTCCTGGGAGGAGAAAGAGTGTGGTTTTGAGTTGTGTTTGAGGAATTTGGCTTATCCTCTTATGTCTTTTTTTTGATATCTATATATCTATATATCTATGTATTTATTTATTTATATTATTTTTTTCACACAATATATTCTGATCATGTTTTTCCCCTCTCTCAACTCCTCCCAGATCCTTTCCATCTCTGTCTCTACCCAACCTCATGCATCTCTCTCTCAAATATAAGGCAACCAAACCAAAGAACTTAGCCCAAAACAAACAAAAAAACAAGATAAAGAGTGAGAAGCTAAGAAGAGAGATAACGAGATGGATCAATGGGGAAAGGCGTCTGCTGCCAAGTCTGGAGACCTGAGTTTCATCTCTAGAACCCAACGGTTGGAAGGAAAATTGTCCTCTGATCTCCACATGTGCAGTATGGCATGTGTTCGATCCCTCGCCCAATTAAATAAGAAAAATGTAGTAAATATTGTTCAAAGGTGAATGCCAAGAACAGTTGCACACTCTTGTAGCTTCGTCCCAGTACGTGAGAAATGCAGGGAGGAGAATTGTGAGTTGGAGACCAGCCTAGGCTTGACTCTGCTTGATACAAACAAGTAGCACCCCATAAATAAACAAATAATAAACACACACATAAATAAATAAATAGTGAGGAGGAATAAATAAGAATTGCTACCATGTAGTGTTTTAGACATATTCTTTTTTGGATTTGGAGATGGTGGGCAAGCATGCCAAGGAAAGGTTTGTAACAAAGGATGCTCAGAACGTCTGTCAAGAGGCAACTATCTGAGCAAAGGGCTTTGGGTGACATGCAGAAGAGGAGCTTACAACCCTTAGACTGTCAGTAAAATTTAGAAATTTCTTATCAATTAAAAGCAGAATAATATATAAATCTTGATCACAAGGCATCTTCTTCAAATAAACTAAGCCTCAGACAATAAAATGAGAATTCCTATGAAGGGATATAACAATTCTTGAGACCATTAAAGTATTGGCTTTGAACAAAACTTGTGGAACACTTTTGAGTGTTTTGATTCTACTGGATTGTCTAAAGACAAATAACTTCTATATCTGATTCCCCCTAATAACCTTTACAATAAAAAGAAAAATCAACCTCCTCTTTGCCTGGCTATAGGAGTTTAAACAAATTCAGCTAGCACGATCAATAAAACCAAATGTCTCCCTGAATATGAACTGGAGAATCCTCAGCATTCAGGATTGAATGGAAAAATACCTTTCCTTTTGTTCAAATAGCTGATATGCCTGTAATGTTGACAGAGACAGAAATCCTATGCCTAGCTTTCAATATAGATAATCCCTAGATAAATATATCTTTGTCTGTTTGTCAATCACAGAAATACCACAGATAAGTGGAGGAGAGATTTTAGAAAAGGTTGCCTTTCTTCAGCCAAGGGATGTCATCTCCTTGCTGAATTTGAACTGTGACCTCTACTTTAGGGAGAAAATGATGAGACTCAGTGTGCATGAGGCCCTCTCCACGGGTGTGTGCCTTAAAGTTCAGACAGAGAACATCCATTGGTAATGTATATTTTGGAAATTTTCTCTTTCTTCCTGTTATTTATAGCATCTTGATGTCCTGGAAAAAGATACAACTCTTTACAATTATAAATGTGCAGCATGAGATAGTTCCATAGACACGCACTTCTTCTTTCTTCTGCCAGTTTGTTTTCTGAACAAAACACCACATCATTTGCAAAAGTTTTCCATGTTCTGTCTGAAGCCTGTGAAGGTCACCCCGAGGGAAGCAAGCAGTCACAGTCTGCGTGTGATACTCAGGGAGTACGGTGGAACCATGGTCTTCAACTTAGCCTGCATACTGGACCAACTAGAATCTTTAAGAACATTCTCCACTTGGTTCTTGTTCTAGTATCTATTGCTGTGATAAACACCATGATCAAAAGCACCTTGGGGATGAGAGCATTTATTTCATTTTACAATTCCAGTCACACTGTACATCTCTGAGGGAACCTGGGGTAGGAACTCCAGGCAGGAGTTCACACTCCTGTCTGGAGACCAGAGCTGAAGCTGAGAATGCAGAGGAATGCTGCTTACTGGCTTGCTCCTCATGGCCGGCTCACTTACTTTTCTTATAGCATTCAGGACCACCTGTTCAGGGATGGTACTGCCCACAGTAGGATGGGTACTCTCATATCAATTGTTAATCAAGAAAATGCCCTACAAACATGCCTCTAGGCAAGTCTGATTGATGGTAATTCCTTAATTGAGATCCCATCTTCCTAGGTGACTCTAGTTTGTTAAGTTGTCATAAACTAACCAGTACAGTCCCCAAACACATTCTTATCTGATTGGTTGTGAGTCTGGACAACCCTGGGCATCAGTATTCCAATGTCATTCAAGGTTGAAACTTTAGCATCTGAGTAGTAAATGAAAATTTGGAATATGAAAGGTCAGAGGAACTACAAATCCAGATTCTGGTGTTTTGGGCCATTCTGAACCACTTCTTCCTGTGTTGAGCAATAGTCCACTCAGAGATCTTCCAGGTGTGGTACCTGAGTGATACAGAGCTGGGCACTTGGATGAAACACATACTCTCAGTCCCCATCCTAGACCTGCCAAATCAGAACCTCTGGAGTGGATCCAAGCAGCTGTGTTTTAAACAAGTCTTCCAGGTGATTCCAATGCTGCTAGAGTTTGATATCTGCTATCTGCACTGGAATATGGTCCCACTAGTGCTGTCTGCTTCCCAAGCCATTGAAAAACTACAGGAACTCCATCTTGGGGTTAATACTTGTTTCCACTACATATTTCCCTAGTGTCATACCACTTTCCCTCCACCTTTATGAAGACAACCAATAATACAAAGCCAGAGTCACTTGACTGGTCCATTCCCAGTTGACTAACCACTTTCCCCTGGTTTTTACAGGTAGAGGAGAAGAATGATAACCATTTGAATCAATAACAGAACTTCTAGGAGCTCATCCCATGGCTATACTCTAATAAAGTACCAAGGCATATGTATCAGGATAGTCTTTACAGATTTGTCATGAATGCAAAGCAAACTAAAGACTGGAAAAAATTAAGCTTCATTTTACTATAGAACTGATTTAATAGACTGCAGTATATTCACAGAAAGAAGAGATATGATAGTCACACTGTTTTCCTTATTGCTTGTGGTACATACCACTTGTCCCTGTCAAGGGCTCCTCTTGAGTACCTCACCTGCCCTCTTGGTTTTCTCTATGTACCTTCTCTTATGTGGATGCATCACATCTGACTGGCCACCTGCAAATGCCTCTTCCCCGTCGTTTATTAGGACATCTAGGATGGATTTAGATTATACTTGCTCACTCTCTTTCTTTCCATATCCATAATATCCTTACTCATTAATCTAGATAACTACTTTTGTTTTGTAGAACTGGGCATCTCAGCCCTCTGCTGTTTCTACACTTCTGAGCAGAGTCCTGGAGACCAGCAGCCACCTGTGTGTCTGGGGATACTAAATGTGGCCATTGTGGCCACCTCAGTGGGTGGTTGCAGTAGTAACAGAATTGGTATGTGCCACATTTTGCTGTTATTGCTTTTGCATTTGATAAATATCATCCCCTTGATCATTCTGCTTTCATCATGAGAGATTATACAAAACTTACTTAAATGCTGTTATAAAAATCACTGTGAACTCTATGTGAAAGAATGTGTATGAAGGTTTTCAAGATGAGTAGAGTGGTGTGATTGTTAATCTCTGTTTTTTGGGGAGGTTAATGCAGGGCGATCATGAGTTCAAGGCCAATTGGGCTTTATAGAAAGTTCCAGGCTACCTTAGGCAAAGAGACCTGGTCTCAGAAATGGGGTTGGGGAGGCTGGGAATGTAGCTCAGTGATAGGCACTTGTTTTGTTTGTATGCATGAAGCCCTGAATCGAATCTCCAGTACCACCCACCGATAAAACAGGAGATGAGAAAATTACACATTATCACCTTTTGAATTCTGTGGGGTTGATAATGTGCTACAGATGAGGGTCCTGCCAATAAATCAAGAAGGAAAGAAGTCAGAACTATCCCCTAGCGGCCTACGTGCAGAGAAGAGGGAGCCGCTCAGCAGGAGAGTGGAACAAACAGATCTTGGCCTGGAAGGGGAACATCCTATTCACACACAGCCAGACTCTCAGATGGCTGCCTGATTCTCCAGAAGGAGGCTATCATATACATACATATATATATATATATGTATTTAAAAGAAGTTCATTTTTTTTTAATAGAGAAAGTTTAATTACCTTCATTTAAGGAGACACTGTGATCAATAATCAGGTCCAGGTACTTAAAATTCGAAGCCATATCTAAAGGAACATTCGTTCCAGAAGATTTAGATTTGCATATGCTGTTCAACGTCTGCTTCATCGAGACAAAAGCTGCTCTGCTTTGCCCATTCTTTAAGGAGGCGGTGGCGTCTGCTTGTGATTGTGGCTGCTCAGAGTCTGAAACACGGCTATGTACACAGGGACGTGAATGTGATGGCCACACCACTGTCACCTGCTCCTCTGTCTACTGCAGGCTGGTTGGTTGGTGACATGCTACTTGGCTTTAATGTTGTGGTTTTGAAGGTCAGTTTTCACTGATGAGTTAAAACAACCCATCTTCTGTACATCCACTGAGCCTTTAAGGGTGCTGTTAGAGCTGGGAGTTTTGGAACATATTTTACTGTGATTTTTATCTGGCTTCATGATTTTCCAGAGTTAAGCTAAATGAGTGACTTTTCTCATGATGCTGAATCGTGTTCCTAAGACAGTCATAGCAAACAATTACATCCACATGGCCCCCATATAGCAGAAACATATCTCCTACGATTCTGGGGATCAGAGATCTGAAATCAAGTAGTCAACCTGCCTGGCCATATTTCTCCTGGAGGCTCTGGGGAGGATGCATCCTCACCTACTCCAGCTGCTGGGGACAATTGTTGGTGCTCTTGCATCCTGTCTGCATCAATCCAAACACTGCCTCCTGCCATGCACACTCTCCTGTGCCTGTCCCCATACTTTCTCTGCCTTTCTTTTACATGGACACATGTGGTTGCATTCAGAAGCCCTTTGAGGTAGGGTACATGCCTCCATTAGTCTCCCCAACTTAATTCTGCCGTATAAAGTTGGAGCCACAGATTCTGGAATGACACATATCTTTAAAGATAAATTCAGCCATCTACACCCCAGCTGATTCCATCTTGGGAAGCCATTGTTTCCCCTTTATCACAGATCCTACACAGGAAATCTGAGATCTAGAGCAAATAATTTATTTTTTTTTGGTGGTGGGAGGGCACTCCTCATAGTAGTAATGACCTGAAAACACAGCAAGCAGTCAGCAAGAGGGAGTGAAGCAGCTGCTGGCATAAATACTAGCAGTAATATGCTCTCATTAAAGTGCTTGTTATTTTAGCAAAGAGCTGTGGTTGTAGCTTTAAGGAGTAACTTATAAGTCAACTGGTAAACACAACGAAATCCTAACTATAGGGAAAAATGTAAGTTAAGTAAAAGATTGACAGGAACATAGCAGAGTTGTTACTATTCTCTGTGACTGTTGGCATATTAGCTGTTCTTATATTTTCCTAATTTTTCTTTATTTTATTTCCCTTTTCTTGAGATAGAGTTTCACTGTGTAGTCTGGATCGGCCTTGAACTCCCTAGATAGCCTAGGCTTTTCCAAACTTATGTTATCCTCCTGCCTCACCTTCTAGAGAACTGAGGCATATGCCTTGACACTTTCTTGATTGGGTCACCCTCTTGACCTGGGGGATTTTAAAAAATTGTCATTATTATTATTATTATTATTATTATTATTATTATTATTACAGTGCTGGGGATGGAACCCAAAGCCTGAGTATCAGGAAAGTGCTGCATCACTGAACTATAATTCTAGCCATTGATTTTATGGGATAGGGTCTCCCTTTATAGCTCAAGCTGGCCTTGATCTTGGGATCCTCTTGGCTCAGCCTTCCAAGTGATAGGTTATAGGAATACTTAGGCCAGAGGTTTAGTTCTATTTTCCGTGAAAGCCTGACACTCACAAGGGATAGTTATTTCTACCCACTTAGAATTTGTAGTTAGCCTTTATGTACAGGATGTTTAGCATCAGGGTTTTAACTAAGCCCTTTTTTTTTGGCTTGGATTTCTTTTTACTTTTTATGTGTATATGTCCATATGAGTGTTTCTATGTGGGTCAATGTGCACATGTGCACACAGATGCTGTATGTACCTACATGTGAAGAAAAGTAGAATGGATAGAGTATAATGGACAAGAGGTCCCCCCCCCCCAACATATGAACTGACTCTTTTATAACAGAGAACTCCACTTATTGGATGCTTCTTAGAGAAGCACAGGGTCTCATGGAAAAGAATTATGAAATGGGTCTTCAAGGGGTTTGGTTTGATGTTCCAATGAGGGTCTCATCCCTTGATAAGGAATTAGAACCGTCAGGATGGTCCATAGTTACAGTCACTATTGTCTGCCTTGGAGACGAACTGTCCTTGTACAGACCTAAAGAAGGATGGAGTTCCAGTGAAAGCCCCGAACTCTAGACAGAAGGAAGAACGCTTTCAAACATTAGCTGACAGGTAACTAAAGGTGTTTTGCGCAGAGTTATTTTGTGGTTCGTGATAAAGCATGGCAGAAATTTTAAGCTTTCTGTATCATTTTCTTGTTGTCCTATAAACTGATCACATCACTAACCCTGTAAAATGAAATCAATTTTTACTTATGAAATTCTGTACCTAGAAGAATGGCTGTTATTACCTAGCAATACTGTCATGTAGGTGCCATTGATCATAAGCAGGGAGCCCAGGTAATATTTTTGATCTGCACATGGGGAATGATACAATAGAGCCAATTGTTCAGATCCTTGAATATATCAGGCCCCAGTCCATTTTTGTTTAATGTTTCAGGGAATTTTCAAAGAGAAGCACAGATTTGTCTAGTGGATGTGTTTCATCCACCTTAATTAGAAACACCATTTTATTATTATTATTATTATTATTTATTTTTGCTCATCTTAACATGCAGAAGTCCCAAGAAATAAAGGGTGAGAAAGAAGTCATCTGGATTCATTTTTTATAGTGTTCAAGCAGACCTACATTTATTAAGAGAGATCTACTACATAGATCTACTACATAGATCTCTCTTAACAAATGTAAGCTCTATGGGATCTACTACATAGATCTCTCTTAATAAATGTAAGCTCTATGGAGAGCTCCAAGCATCATGTGAGATAAGAATGATTTTCTTGAAAAGAAAAAAGAGTAGGTTTAGTTGATATTTGGCACCTCCATAAAATCTGTGGGCAGCACAAATAACTTCTTGCCTTTCGTGGGAAGATTACAGTCATCTAAAATATTAGTTTCCAAGTGTTGGGGAGATGGCTCAGTTGGCTAAAGTGCTTCCGATGCAAGCACAAGGACCTGAGTTTAGACCACATGTTACATAAAAAGCTGGTTACAGGGCACTTGTCTGCAGTTCTAGAGCTATGGAGTCATAGACAGGCATCTCCCTGGGCTCACTGCCTCCCCAGTTGAGCTGAATTGGTTCAGTGAGAGACAGTGACTTGAAAACCAAGGTGGGGAATGATTGAAGGATATTCTGGACCTTGGCCTCTACTCTTCACATTCACACACCCACATGTGCGCTAGCCATTGAATGCACACTCGTGCACACATATGAAGACCTGAACCCACATTAAAAACAAAACCAGACATGGTAGTGTGTGCCTGTAACACCAGCAGTGGGGGATGGCAGAAGCAGAAGGATCCCTGGCTGGTCAGTTTAGCTGAATCAGGGAATTCCAGGCTCGGTGATATCTCAAAAAAAAAAGAATAAAAAGGTGGAGAATTAATTGAGAAAGACATACATGTACATACATATATATGTGTATATATACACACACACACACATACATACATACATACATATACCTTGTCTGGGGATGAATTTTAAGGAAGAATGAAGATTTATTTCAGACAATAAATGCACAGCCAGCCTCACAAGAGTTATTTCTAGAATCTCTCTACACTGGTGGTCTTAACTGGTATCAGTTAGCTCCCTCCCTCCAGTAGCAGTACACTTGTAGCTTATTCTAGTTCCCTTGGTGCAAATGCTATGACATCTGAGGTCACTGAGCACAGACTTAGGAGGTACACTGGTTTGGGCAGCAGCTCATGGCTTTATAAAGATGTTTGTAGTATTCCCCTATGTGGACGTAGTATCTGTGTATAATTCCAAAAGCACACATGTTGGTCAGATGATTCTGAAGTGGCAAATTTGGAGTGTTATTACTTTTAGTATAATTTAGCTGTAAGTGTGTGTATTTTCATTTTTAATAATGACTGTATTTAATATATGACTTTCAAAACTGCTAGAAAATTTTAATAATAAATTCCCAAGTCCAGCTGGTTCCAACGTGTTGTGATACTGGGAACAGTATATCATGTGTTGCAGGCTGTACAGCCCAGTGTGTCCTCACAGTATTTTACAGACTCTGTTTCCTGTGTTTTTGCATGCGCAGAACCTCACTTTCTCAAGAACTGAGTGTCAGTAATCCATTCAGTTAGAAAGTTTCGTCTGCACTTGTGTGTAAAGACCCTCTGCTTTGAGGAATATTTAAGCCCTAGGTTGAGATTTTGTTTTTGTACAGGCTAGAAAACAGATGAACACATACATTATCAGACTGTCTTTTTGTGAAGGCTTTGTACAAATAACGCACACTGCAGATGCTTATGGTCTTGAACCATTATCATAACATATGTTCCTGCTCAAAAATGGCAAATGTGTCTGTGTTCTAAAATAGCCCATGTATGAGCACTCACGTTCGTATGTTATGCTCAGGGTCTGGCTGTGGAGGAGGTCCAAGGACTTCCATGCCAAAGGAAGTGTTTCTTTGCCAATTGCTCCAGCCTGATCCAGACAGGACTGTTTAGAGTGACTGTATTATCTCTGTCACTGTTGTGGTCATCATTACCCTGTCCTCATCATCATTACCAATAAGCACTGTTTATCAAGAGCCATCATGTGCATCTCACTGTGACGACACCATGCAAATCAAGTGGCATCAATGATCCCATGAAGGTCAAGCTCAGACACAAGCAAACAGCATTAGGTACTGCACCCCTGCCATTTCAGGGCAGAAGAACAGTGTGTGTGATGGCGTGGGATAGAAGAAGGGCAGGGCTGCAACTTCCCAGCATTCCCTGCAGGACAGGGAAGTGATAGCACACTAGGTGATGAGAAGAGATGGAACTGAGCAGTTAGTGTGAGCTCAGAGCTCTTTGGTTGAGGAGTGTGTGTGAGCAGCAATGAGATGGAAGGAGGAAAGAGGAGGGAGGAAAGGATGGAGGGATGGAGGGCAAGAATAAGAGAAAGGCAGGAAGATCCTGACAAAGGGAGAGGGACATGGAGACTGAAAGAGAAATAGACAGAGGAAGAAACAGAGAGGGGGGGCTAGATACAGGAAGATACAGGGATAGATAAGCAAGGGACAGAGACAACAAGAAAGACAGAAGAAGAGAAGAGACTGAGAGAACAAGAGAAAGTAGGGGAGGCAGAAGAGGAAGTGAAGCTCAGAAGAAGGAAACTGGGAGGTGGCCTTGAGGGGACACAGCAAGATGTGAGGGCATCCTAAGTCCTGGCCTCCATCATACCCCGCTGTTCTGTCCTGTCTCCTCCTACCGTCACCACATCTGGCAAAGAAAAGTGGGTGGATTGTGTGAACACATGTGGTGCCAGGGGATTGGTTCCTGAGATAGTTCAGGGAGTGGTCTCTCTGTGGCCAGTTGGAGCAGAGACATTACCATTTCTCCCAGCATTTGCCTTCTTAAAAATAAAAGGCTAGAAGTGAGGTGTGGTCACACATGCACCCAGGAGGCTGAGACAGGAGGATCACAAGTGATGCCAGTTTGAGTTTAACAGTGAGTTCTGGCTCAGCTCGTGCTACACAGTGTGGCCCTGTTTCAAAACCACCGAGAGAAAGCTGTGGTGGTGCACACCTTTAATCCCAGCTCCCAGGGTGCCAAGGCAGGTGAGTCCCTGAATTCAAGACCAGTCAGACAGCCAGGGTTGACAAAGAAGCTCTGTCTCAAAAAACCCTAAAATCCTTGCCAAGCCAAATAAACAAACAAAAAATCCTAATTTACCACCACCACCACTACCACCACCACCACCACCACCACCACCACCACCACCACCACCCCCACCACCACCACCACAGTTCCAACAAAAACACCAAGAGAAACAGTCTAGAATATTTTCCCATCCAGGACATCATTTGACTATCCCTGGAGATGATGTAACATGAACTTTTGCTTTATTTTCCAAGGGGATTTTATTAAAAGGATAAAGGCTGTCTTTTGGGCATTACCATCGATAGACTTGCTGACAACCAATATAAGGTGGGTTTTGTAGCCCCCATTCAATTTAGCATCTATTGATGTTTAAGATCCCAGAGACAAGATTTCATTTCTGTTGCATTAATTTTCTTCATTTTGCTGGAGAGCCATAGAATTAACTTAGGAAACTAGCATTGTCTGAGGGTATCAAGAGAATTTTTGTTAAAGTGAAAATTGCTGCATTTCCCCCCCTTTCACTCCAAGAAGAGATGAAAATATTGTAAAGAGGAATACATTTTCTTTTCAAAGGTGAGCTGTTTGAAGACTATAGATTGTTCCCTGTGATACAGAAACCAGAGCTTTGATTTATGGTCATTTAGCCCTCTCCTTGTTCTGCCAAGCCAGGACCAATCAAAGCCAGGGCCTAAATTGTGCTCTTTTTTCTATAGCTGCTTGGTAATTTCCCATGAGAATTTGGAATCACTGTTAATAGAGGCTCATGTTTTCCTGGCCCTGTAGCTCCCCAGAATCCTCACATGGTAGGGTACGGAAGGAGACCTGGTATGCTGACTTCTGGGCTTTGGGGTGACAGTTTGTGCTTCCATACATTGTTTGATGTCCTCACCTTGAAATGTGAGCAGAACATCACCCTCAGCACCCCTGGCTTTGGTAGAGTGAAAGATGCTCAAGAGAATCCTTCAGGGTACAGAACTTTACATAGCTTAGTTGGTTTATGTACCTTTGCTGAGCAAATAAGACACCCCGAGTCTTATACAGGTACTGGGAACACAGCCTCCTGGGACTTCAATTTACTGGGGGATCTCTTGGGATTGTGGGGGACAGCTTGTATTAGACTCTAGATCCTATATCGGTGGCAGGACTTTGTATGTAAGATGCTTGCTGTTTTAGATGATATACCCAGCCCTCCTTGGGTCCTTGGTCTTTATTTTCCCTTCAGCTTTCCCATCCCTTCTCCATTCATCCCCTTCAAGACTAGGGTTCTCATTTCTGAACTAGCTGCAGCTGCAAATGCATCCATGTAGGAAATCTTAGGGGCAGCAAAACTGTTGGAATTTTTGGGTGCATGCTTGCTTAGAGACTACATTATCTTAGGATGCTCAGTTCCCCTCCCCCTCCACTTAGGTTATAAACTATGTATGTATGTATATTTATTATGGTTTCCAAAAGAGCTTCTGATTCACTCAGTTTTAAAGATTTATTTATTTATTTGTTTATTTACATGCTTGAGTCGTGTGTGTGTGTGTGTGTGTGTGTGTGTGTCGTTACACATGTCTGTGCTTCCGTAGAGGCCAGAAGAAGATGTAAGATCCTTTGGAGCTGGAGTTACAGGTCTTTGCAGGACTCCTAGCATTATTTTGTGGGCACTGGAATCAGAACTTCAGTACTCATAATTTTGCAGCAAGAGTGCTTGTCTTTCCAGCCCACTCCCATTCTCCTTTCTAACCTTCTTATGCCGTGGTTGAGATAGCTTGGGACTTTACAACTTTTTCAGGCAGATTCAAGCTGCTAGGACCCCTCATCTCAATGCACAACTTGTAAGTATTTTCCAAACATGTTTTATGGAACTGTTCTCGCAATGGGTGGTATCTTTGGGCATCAGAATTGAGGTGGGCTGGGAACGGATCTTGGGCATCACGATGAGGCTAAGGGGAGTGGAACACACTCCTAGTGCAGGCCTTTCTCAACTAGCAGGAGTCTACGAAGGATGCTGAGATGCCCTTCCTGAAAATTCCTTCGTGCACCTGGATGCTGAGGCTGCCCCTCCCTGAGAAGTAGCCTGTGGAGGCTTTT
This sequence comes from Dicrostonyx torquatus, assembly GCA_028555095.1. Taxonomy (NCBI): domain Eukaryota; kingdom Metazoa; phylum Chordata; class Mammalia; order Rodentia; family Cricetidae; genus Dicrostonyx; species Dicrostonyx torquatus. The sequence goes on from JAQHUG010000030.1 coordinate 8,019,681, forward strand.
GGAGTACCTTTAGTACAAAGTAAAAGGTGCGGCAAAGAAAAACTCCCTTTGTTCCACACTTGGTCGCATTCAGAGATGGCAGATCTAAGCCTGTTTTTTTCTTCTTCATAAAAATAATTATTGCAGCTTATGTTGCAACAGAAGAAAAATTAATCCTTGTGTCAGAGATTTTTGACCTTGCTATGGTAACCTGAAATTGCTAGGAATGTGCATTTGAAAGGTGCTTTTCCCTCAAGTCAGTGGAATGAAAATATGGAAGGGGCTCTTGTCTGCTTCCAATTTCCAGGTGGATCTATATATGTTTTTCTTTGGGTTTACCTTATTACTGACAAAAATTGGGAGCATGGGGGTGGGGGAGTAGAAGGAAGGGGAGAAGGGGAAGAGGAAGGAAGAAGGGGAGGGTTGGGGAGAGCTTGAGGGAATGGAATAGTTGAGATGGAGGAAGGACAGATATGAGAGCAAGGAAACAGATATCTTGATTGAGGGAGCCATTTTGGGGTTAGCAAGAAGCCTGGCTCTAGAAAACTTCCCAGGAATCCACAAGGATGTCCCCAGCTGAGACCCTAAGTATTGGGAATTTGGATTGGTATTTTTTAAAAGTAATAAAATAAAATTTAAAAAGCTATTACATCTAAAAGAAAAAGAAAAAAAGAAAAACATGGAAGGGCAGAAACTCAGGCAACAGTTTAATTGGTAAATTTCTTGCTGCTCAAATGGAAGGGTCTGAGTTGGACACCCCAGAACCCACATAAAACACTTCTTGTGGAGGTGTGTTCTTGTAAACCCCATGTTGCGGAGTCAGAGATAGGCAAATTTCTGGGACTCACTGGTCAGCCAGTCTAGCCCAAGGGTGAACTCCAGGTTCAGCGCCAGACTCCTCCTCAAAATATAAGGTGGAGAATGACTGGGAAAGCACTGAGCATCGGCTTCTGGTTTTCAAATGCCCCCGTATGTGTGCACTTACACAACATGCATGTACATGTGAACATGCACGCCTGAGTCCTTGGTGACAAGCACCATGTTTCTCGGAGTGGGTTCAATACTAAGACCTTCTTTGGACCTCTCTCTGCTGTCCTCCTTGAGGTCTATAGCTGGATTTTAAAACAGAACAGCTAACTGGGCTCTTACCTGGCGATCTTGTCTGTACAGGACATGGTGACTAGCTGCTCTCCCAGCAGGATGCCATCCCACGTCTGGACTGCACTGGGACCTCGGACAGGGACTGTCCCTTCCCCAGACTCAATCTTGGTGCGCAGGTGGCCTCGGAACTTCCTGACGATGTGTTTGCTGCTGTTCACTGGGAAAGAAGAAGTGACTGTGAAAGATGGCAGGAACAGTGGTCCAGAGACACAAGGGTTTGTTTGTGGTGACAGAGGAAGTGTGACAAAATCAAGCAGCCTGGGCACAGGGGGCAAGTCTTGGAAGTGAAGGCAGGGTAGAATTTACTTGCTTCAACAGTGAAATGGTTAAGATTTGGGATGCAGATTTCAGCCTGGGATTGGCCAACTACCTTGGGAAGACCAGAGAGCAGATGTCTTAGAGACTCTGTGGGGTCACATGGCCCCCATTTACCCTTCTTTGATGCACAAAGCTATTGTTGGGCTGATATGTCAAATAATGCATCTAACACTAAAATTTTGAACATCTTTTTTGTTTTAATTTTATTGATTTTTATTGAGCTCTACATTCTTCTCTGCTCCCCTCCCTGTCTCTCCCCTCCCCTTCAACCCTCTCCCAAGGTCCCCATGCTGCCAATTTACTTAGGAGATCTTGTCTTTTTCTATTTCCCATGTTGATTAGATCTATGTATGTCTTTCTTAGAGTCCTCATAGTTTGGACATCAAAATTTAAATCTGTAATTTTTGTAAGTTGTAAATTCCAGTCAGAGCACCCTAATTACAGGTTCTGTTGCTGTGGATTCAACCAACTGAGGTTCAAAAGCATTTGGTCCAAAGACTGCATCTGTCTTTTTTCTTGTTATTATTCCCTAGGCAATGTAGTACAGCAGTCATTTTTATCATATCTACATTGTATTAGGTATTATAAGTAACCCAGCAGTGCTTTAGAGCTTATGGGAGGATGCGCATAGGCTATGTGCAAACACCATAGCAATTTTATAAGGGATTAGAGCATCCTCTGCAGGGAGTCCTGAACAGTCCCCAAGAATACAAAGGATATGGTATTTTTCTTTTCAGTTTTTCTGATTTGTTTAAAATAAACTTTTACCAAACATTTAAGGATATCACAATACCAGTTTTACGTAAAATTTTCTAGAAATAACAAAAATGTAAGAATACTTCCCAGCTGAAGGTGAACATGGATACAACCCAGAGGGTAAATTGTGAGAAAGAAAGGCAGAGACCAATGTGCCTCATGTGCATTCTAGAGAAACATTTACAAATTACAGGTAGTCATACAGAAGGGGTAATTGCTTGCAGTCAAGGAGGCTTAGTTTAGAAATGCCTCTCCATTTTTGTCCCAGCCATTGACAACTGTAAAGCCATGCCTAGCTTTTGGGTCACCAGAAACAGGTGTTGGGTGGTTTTGCCTCTCACAGTGGTCTAGATTTTCATCCTGGTGTCACTAACTTGCTGTGTGACTGTGGGAAAGCTACTTAAAACCATTGTGACATGGTTACTTCCTCTTAAAACAGGGCCATCGATGGTGCTTAGCTGCTAGGCTGTAAGGGTTAGGAAAGCCGGCAGGTCCGAAGAGGCTGGGGTAGCCCAGATACCCACTGGCCCAGGAACAAATGAAGAAAATGTAGAAGAGACACATAGTGGCAGTTTCTGCAGCCATGAGGAAGAAAGAAATCTTTACTGTTCAGGAAAGTAAAAGGAACTGGAGGTCATCATTATGATAATCAATATTGACTGGTTCTGGCATCAATTAAAAGGCAAGTCTACATATATTTATTATCTCTCTGTTCTGATTGTGAATGTGACCAACTGCTTCAAGCTCCTCTTCACACTTCCCTACAGTGAAGGACTGGAAAATGCGGTTGTAAGTTGAACGAACCTTTTCTGCCTTAAAGTTGCTTTTAACAGGGTATTTTTTTCACCTCAGTAGGAAGTTAAACTGTGACAACTGTGTTAAATAAAACAAGCCAGATTCACAACAAATATCACGTGTTTCCTCTTACATGCAGAATCCAGACCTGAAAAATGTATATAGCTCCTGAAAGTAGAAGGGGACTATGTGGGGGAACAAGAAGGGGTGGTGGTGGGGGAAGAGAGACAGATATTGAATGCTTCTCTCTTATGAGGAAATTCAGATTTATATATATGTTAGAAAGAAGAGGGGAATTATTTGGAGGGAAGGGGACCAGTAGGATGGGAGAATGGGAAGGGAGGATGAGAGTGGACATGAGCAAGCTACAATGAGATAGGTGTGGAAAACGTCATCACAAAACTCACTGTTTTGTGCAGTAATGGACACACACACACACACACACACACACAATTTGGAGCAGTTCTTCTTTCTTCTTAAGTACTGCCTACCAAAGGCCGAGATGATGGAGGTACTTTTCTTTGCCTGCTAATGACAAACTTCCTGAGGCTGGTCCCCATATGTCTCTTTCTTCCCAGACCCTGCTTGCCACAGAGACACCTATACACATTACAATGTACAGCTCACAGTTACCCGGTGAACCAGCATGAACAACTTCTTACATTTGCTTTTCTTTCTTTCCTTAAAAATTCTATACATTGAGTTTAGATAATATGGTATTAGAGAAATGCCTAACTGCTTCGTGTACAAATTCTACACACAGGAGCATGAGTAATTATTAAAAAATTTTTAAAAGTGTTTTAAGACTTGAAGGTTATGTAGATGTAGTTTCACCCTCATTTATTCACATTGACATACGGGACAGAGCATAGCCTGTTGTAGACATCTCTCCTGCAGAGATTACAGTAATTGTTTCCAGGGTACTTCACACTGATCCTAAGAGCTGATGCTCCTTCCATACACATTTATAGGATATTTCTTGGACTGACAGAAGTTTGAAAGCTTAGGGAAGATCAACTTCTGAGTGTCTCCAGACAACTTTTTCACTGTGGCCAATTTAATAAGTGATGAGTTCTAACATAGATTTGTCCCTGTGCCATCCATGGAAAGACCAAAAAGAGAAACAGAGCCTGGATGTTAGGTTAAGCAAACTTAAATGACAGTACAAGCTGGAGATGCTGATGGCGGTAGGAACGTAATGGTGACTGTGGAGGTATTAACGATGACCTCATCATTAAATGAGGTGGTATGGGAATGATGATGGCGGTGGTGCTGCTACTGGTAGTGTGTGGATATGGTAGTGGTGATGATAATGGTGACTATGGTGATGATGAGGGTGGAGATGATGATGACAGTGATGACGAATATGACAATAATAGTGATAACAAAACTAAACACAATAAATATAGTTCATGTAACTCAAAAATACTTGGGATGACTTCGGTTTAATCCTGAACTTTTACATAATTCACATGGGGTCCTTCCCAATATTAACTTTCTATGGCAGATAGTATTAGGAATGCGGCAGACAGCAATACTGACAGCTTCTATATAACAACTATAGTGTTGTCCAAAGGGAAGGACTTTACTGTCCTACCTGGGAGGCAGATTTCAGGAGATATGGTACTTGCTGTCCCTATATTCTCCAAAGATACTACGCAACATTTTCCAGGCCTTGAAAGTTGCCTATTATAGTTTAAAAACCCAAAGTTTTACCATCTGTTAATGTCAAGCAATAAAAAAAAGCCTGGACTTAGTTACAATATTTCCTAGAAGTCAACTCAAAGTTTAGGTTAGGTTAATTTTGCCTCAAGAGCCAGGTGTGGGAGATGCTCCCACGTGTGTTTTCTTTGCCTTTTCTAGTGTGTTCCCTGGTGAGTCTGCTTAGTCCCAGTGTGAACTGAAGAGCTGGTGAGCTCCTACAAACCGTTTCCCCTGGCTCTGGATTTTTCTTGGCTAATTGCTAGAGGTAGGAGGGAGTTGAAGATGACACTTCAAGTATCATGAAATGCCAATCTAGCCAGCAACTGCAGGAGATTGACTTTAAATAATCTGCAGTAGGTTGAACGTGTCCTTGAGACAATGAAGATGTGGAACTTTAAAATCCTGCCTGTCATGTATCCATAGACAGTTCCAAGTCCATTAGACCACTCCACTCTAATTCTTATACCCAGAGACCACCAGCCTCATTGTTACTGTGTTTATTAACTTTTTTTTGGATTGATAGTAAGGAAATAAAGTAATAATATGCTTTAGAAACTCATCAGGTGAATATTTATTTTTTTATGAGAGGCTCAAAAGGAGTGGTGAAACATAACTAATTAAATATTATGCCTGCTCCACTGGTGTGTGTGTCTCTGTGTGTGCATGTATTTAGAGATCAAAGTTAAAAATTAGAAAGAAAGCAATTTAACAAGCAAAAATTCCCAACCCCCCACAAAGGTCTAAGAAAAGAAGAAATTATCTTTAAGTACTAAACTAAAAATTCAAGTTGTCTTCAATTAGCACATTTTAGAAAGTGTATTGGTGAAGTAGCCTGTCATTTACTATAATAAAATCCTCAAATAGTCACCATGTGGTTATATAGGTGATTTTTGTTTTATTTGCATTATAAAACTATGAAAATACATTGCTCTGCAATGGGTGAACATGATCCTATGTAACATGTTCCTGTGACTCTGTAGGACATCTGAAGATAGGAATTTAAGGATCCATGTTTTAGGTCCCTGACAGTGGGATTGTGGCTCAGTTTTGTGCCTTGCCCTTTTACACAATGAATGTGACTGACTTAAACTGACTGCATTAGGCACACAGCACAACACTGTAGATACCTATCTTAAATAATCCTGTCATTTTATGACATCTTGTGGAAGATTTATTATAGAATTTAATATGCTAAATTATTGGAAATGATGGAAGAATTGAGTTTGCCAGGTTAATTAATGAAAGGGGATTCATAAAGAGGCCACTGATGATTTGAGAGGAAGACAGAAGTTGTTCAGTCATGGGGAGATGTGTGGGTTGTGATACTCATCTCTTATACTTAGGATCTTTAATACAAGCTATTATTATTATTTAAAAAGTTTCTTACTGATATGTACAATATGTAGAGTACGTCCCCTCACCCTATCCGCCCCCTGCATCCCTTTTCCTGCCTCCTCACTCTCAATAGTCCCTTTTATTCTCCTAGACAATTTCATTTAATAAATACATGCATGGTTTTATGTGGCTATGTTAGCTTCAGGAACCATAAATGAGAGAGGACATGTAGAAGAATGCAAGTATCTCTCACCATGCATAAACATCAAACCAAATGAATCAAAGACTGTCAGAGAAGACCTGACTCTCTGAAACTGTCAGAGAAAAAAGTAAATGAAAATACATCATGATACAGGCATAGTCAAGGACTTTCCAACTAGAACCCTGGCTGCTCATGGAGTAAGACCAACAGTCAACAAATGGTACCTCATGGAATTAAAAGTCTTCTGTACAGCCAAGCAAACTGTCTAGTGAGTGGAGGAACAGCCCACATGATGGGAGAAAATCTGTGCAGCTAAGCCTCTGACCAACGTTTCCTATCTAGAAAGAACTTTCAGGCATTTGGCTCCACCTCAGTGGACCCTGGCCTAGAACCAGAGGGAATCACAGGAAATGAACAGCTTTGAGTTTTCTGAGAGGAACAAGTGGCGCTGGCTTTCAGAGACTGCTGCTGAGGCAGCGTTCCCACTTCTGCTGCATGGAGCATACCATGCTGAGAGCCACGTGTTCTGCACAGAGCACTGTGTGGCCTTGGCAGAGACTCTGTCACACTGTCTTTTCCTCACAGGCCTCTCTGCTAAGCAAGAAACAAATGACTTGGCTGCTCAGGGTGTGATTTAAGGCAGTTCTAAGTCAGTGACCTGGAACGTGACTGATACTGTGATTCTCTTCTGTTGCAATAGAATCTTGGCCAGAGGAAAACAACAAAAACACAAATTTGAAAAACTTCTCAGGTAACCCCATAGGTAAACCATGATTGGATTGGAAGCAACTGAACCCAGTACATTCCCAAGCTTGCAGACAACGTATCTCTCTAAATATCATGAGCCAATTGTCATTGATTCTGTACTTAAAGACTTTTGGTCTCTATAAGATGCCGGGGTGAAATAGGGAAACAGAAAATTTACAGACATCCCAAGAAATCAGGACTTGTTGATATCACCGGGCCCTTGTCTTGTTCTTGGGACTTTGGAACCCTGCATTTGGCCTCAGGGAGCTGGGTTGATCACCTAGAGTTTGACCCATAGTGCTCTAGGGACTCAGGCAACCTCCTGAGCTATGAGTTGGAAAGGTCTCTGGTAGAAGGAAGTTACTTTGTACTGTTGGGGAGTTGGACATGACCTCCTAGAAATTCTAAGTCAGGCTGTTTTCTCAGGGGTCTTCTAGTTATGTGCGAGTGACCCCTGAGACAATGCAGACTATTGCTGTTGCCCTTGGTTGCATCTCACAGGTTGAAGGTAAGCACCTGTTGCTTAAGACATTACACACATATGATGCAGGACTTGGATGACTTGAGTTATATCAAACATGAAAGCCTTCCACAGCACTAGAAAGCCTTCCACAGCACTAGAAAGTACTATATAAGTTGCCGAGGGAAGGAAGCAACTAATAGCCCTACATACCTGTGATACCTATGGACAACAATGATAAGCATGGCAAGATATCCATAAAGGTGATATCACAACATGATATCACATGTTGGTGGTAACCAATGGCGAAGTAGATTAAAGGCCCACTCAGCAGGAGGGAAATCATGCCTGTTACTAGAAACCTAGCCAACTCCCTGGGAATAGTGAGATCACATATCTCTACTACTGCCACTTTGCTAGACTATCATAATTGCCAACTACACTTTAAATATTATCCTTATACCCACAGATAGGTGTGACTATCACTCCTCACCAAAGAAGATTCTCTATTCAGCAAATGGAGACCATTAGAGAAAACCACAAGACACAATGCAGAGAATGGGTCATGCGTACCCAAGACTCAATGAATACATCTGCAGTCAGCACAGCACGGCTTCTATACCTATGTCTCAGGGGATGTAACAGAAGAGATTGCAGACAGATTGTAAGAGTCACAATACCAGGAAGTCTGCTGCAAGATGTCTCTTTTAGAAATGGGTGCATAAGCAAGACCTAAACAATGACAATATCAATTGACATAATAACATGGAAGGGGCAGGTATCATGGGGTCTCACCCCTAGACAAAGAATATATGCGACTCATGACTGTGGAAAGAAGAATTAGCCTCTCCCAGGGATGAGCCCCACCACCAGTTGGTTATCCAATACAAAGAAGCCAGCCCTGAAAACCATATACACATAAACAACAAAATGGACTTAGTAGGTTTTATGTCTATATTTGTGCAAAAACAATCTCAGCAGAAAATATTTATACATTTCTCTGTCTATCAGTCTATCAATCAATCTATCTATCTATCTCTATAATAATCAAGGAAAAGAGGATATCAATTTGAAAATGTAAGAATGGACATGGAAGGGATTAGAAGAAAGGGACATGGGAGGCCTGGAGTGATAAAAGGGAGTGGGGACATCTGTAATTATGTTTTAATTTAAAACATGTTATAAATCATTGCTTATAACTCTGGAAAGTGTTGGGGATATGGTTCTGTTTTAGAGTTTTTGCCCAGCATGAGTGAATCTTTGAGCTAGATTCCAGCAGCACATTAACTGGGTGTGGTGTACACTCACATAACCCCAGCAGATGAGGAGAAATAGACAGACAATTGAGAGTTTGAGGCCATCTTTGGCTACATAACGAATTAGAGGATAGCTTGAGCCTGTCTTAAGGAAAAAAATCCAAACCAAGCCAAACGAAACCACAATAAAATTACAATAAACAAACAAACACAACACACTCCAAAACCTAAAACTGTAATCTTTTTTCCTTAGGCTGTTCTGCTCTGTGTTTCCACACTGGTTAAAAGGAAGGAGAACAATTTATGCCACATAATTAAGTCTCTTGGACTTAGAATCATGTTGTAGTTGTGCTGTAGACTTTGATAAATCACGTGTGACCACTGTGGTCACATGGCCTTATGCATGTATGTGTTTTATGTTATATACATGTGAGCTCAGGTGCACGTGTTTATATGCATGAGATACATACGTGTATGCGTGTGTGAGGGAGAGAATGAATGATCCTACCACAGTTGAGAGCTGATGAAGGTCAGCACACTGCGAGATCCACCAGGAGCTGCGCAGCAGCTATCTTAGACCTAATGACAGAGTGGGACTAAAATGACAAAGAGCTTCAGTGATCTGTGCCTGGCAGAGACAGAAGCTCAGGAAGACAGAGTCTCCTCCCAGGAGCTTCTTTCGCTCTGGAATGTCTCTTAGATCCCAGATGAAGATCTCAGTGGAGCTGGCTGAGTGTGTTTGTGCTCTTCCACTTCTGTGCTTAATAACACCACGTGGACAGTCAGGGCTAGGAAAGAGGGCTCCCAGTGTTTCATGGAGGAACACAGCCTCTGAGCCCCTGAGTTTCTGGTGTAGCGAAGTTGGAATTTCTGCAAATTAACTTGTAGGGAGTGGATGGTGCCAGCTTGTGGACCTCTAGAAGGAGAGCTAACGGTTTTCCCAGAGTCTCTCTGCAAGTCGGCCTTTGGCAGATTGTCTTTGGTCCTTTGCTGGCCTTGGAAGAAGCCCCTAAAAGCAAAGACCTGATCACTTGAATTCCATTATCCAGCAGTCCAGCCCTCTTTAAAGGGGAAACAATAAAAATAAAATCAGTGTATGAGGGACAACAGGGAGAGGTGGAAACTAAGGACGCTGCTCCTGAGAGTGGCTGCCTTCCTCAGGAGGAATGGGGAATGCTGAGCAGTCTCTCTGAAGGCTCCTTCAGAGGACAGATGTAGTTGGCTTTTCTTGCCCTTATGGAGCGATGAGGGGAAAATGACGCATGGCTTTTAGCTGATGGGTCCAATTTGCAAGACAGCAAGAGCCTACCTTCTCTGTGCTCCCCGGCGGGCCGGAAGACACCCCCTTAAATCAGAGGTATGCAGGCACTAGCGTCTTCCCTTTGCTTGCCATATCTGTAGCGACACTGTGAGGGAAAGGCTTCATTTTTCTCCTCCTACCAGCACCTGCCACTTCTTAAAAGCACCATGAAATAAAAGACAGCTGTGGGTGGAAGTGAACCTCAGGGGGCCTCTGGGAATGCATTTGTTTGCTTTTCTAAACCACTGACATTGCAAGTTAGAACCGAAGGCTGAGAAGCCACACTTGGTGCTTGATGTACAGAGACACGGGAAACCCAATGAGCCAGAATGGTCCCCACAGGGGACCGAGGCCTCAGGCAGGGTCGACATTTTTGTGGTCCTCACTTAGCCCTCTCCTAACTCCTGCTGGGGCTACAGAGGCCAAGGAAGGAGCTGAATAAATTAGAACTAACTCCAAATGTTTCAAAGAGCTATTGGGAAATGGACCAAATTTCACAAATATCTAGAGAAGTTAGTATCATGTAGATCTTCCTTGATGGATATTATTAAGAAAATGAATCATATCCTTCCTTCCTTCTCTTTTTAATCTTTCTCTTTCCCTCTCTCTCCCCATCCCCTCTTCCCTCCCTCTTTCCTTCCCTTCTTCCCTCCCCCAAAGCGTGCAAGCTTGTGTGTGTGTGTGCCTCACCATCAAAACCCCTGGGTTTACAGATGCTCCTGGTTTCCTTTTCCACAAGAGTTCTAGGGATTCAAACTGAGACCCTCATGCTTGTACCACAAGCACTGTACCCACTGAATCATCTCTCCAGCCCAAGGTGTGGCCCAGACTGGCCTCAAATTCATGACCCTCCTGCTTCTGCCTATTCAGCATATTTTACCAACATGCATCACCATGACTGGCCAAAGCATGATGTGCTGATTAATTTTTCTCAGTTTTTATGAGTTCTTTGAGAATTTTGGAAAATATGTCTTGATCATATTCAACTCTCTTCTAACACCTCCCAAGTCTTTCCACTTTCTTACCCACCCAAGTTTTGATAGTCAACTTGATTAGATTATGTAGCATCTAGGTTAGTGAAGCATACTCTTGGATCTATGAGCAGAACTCCAGAGAACATTAGCTCATGAGGGCTCTGACATGACTACTGGAGTAATTCTTTTTTTTTTTTTTTTTTTTTTTGGTTTTTCGTGACAGGGTTTCTCTGTGGCTTTGGAGCCTGTCCTGGAACTAGCTCTTGTAGACCAGGCTGGTCTCGAACTCACAGAGATCCGCCTGCCTCAGCCTCCCGAGTGCTGGGATTAAAGGCGTGCGCCACCACCGCCCGGCTACTGGAGTAATTCTTAAGGGATTTGAAACACCATTATATCATTGGGAGCGGTGAGAAATGGGAGTTGGAGCCTTGGAGGAAGGAAGCCACTGGAGATGTATCCTTGGGGTTATAGCTTGCCTGTTTTATCTCTGCCTCCTGTTTCCTGGTAGCCATGATGTGAACATACCATGCCTTCCTTATCATGATGTTCTGACACTTCTGCAAACATGACCCCAAACAAACCCTTCTTCATTTAGGTTGCTTTGATCAGGTGTTTTATCAGAGACATACAAACGACCAGACATACAAAAGAGCCTAGAAAGCTCTTCCAGCACAGACAGTGAAACTAAACAGTTGTATGTGTGTTTCTATATAAGCACAGTTAACTTTTCCTGGGGTTCATTTGAGCTAAATCAAATATAAAATACTTTATGCAAAAAGCAATATGGTATATGAAAAGGGTCTGAGTCTAAGAAAGTTATCAAACCATTGAATGTGTCCTGTGCTTAGAGGAAATCTCCAGTGGAAACACATCACACTCTGTGGTTAATAAGGGTTGGTTCTAACCCTCTTTTTCCCTTGTAGGTAAGGTTACATTTACGACCAATCACCAAAGCCAGGAAAGAAAGAACATTTATCAAATGCCTGCTGTGTGCCAGGCTTGCGTAGAGGATGCTCACAAAGACAAAGAAGATACTGGAAAGCAGTAGGTCTTTAAATCCATATATGGTTAGCCCATTTGTCTAACTCTCAAATTGGATAATTACTCAAAAAAGTTCTTTTTCATTTTTGTCAACTCCATTGCTCTGCCTTTAAGAAAAGCTTTGGCAGGGCTTCCCTACATTTCACATGCTTTAGAAAGCAAATGGGAGAGCCAAGCTGGAGTGAGAATCAGAAAAGGGAACACACCATCTGAGAAACTACAAGTATTGCCCCCAGGAGGGTGAGGTGGGTGGTGGTGCCCAGCCAACATGATAGTAGACACAGCCTTGGCCCAAGGGCAATGAGAATAGAATAAACCATGGGAGATCACACAGCACAGCACTTCCCTCTCTAAGACTTTTAGAGAAAGTGTGTGCGTGTATGTACGTGTGTATGCATGCGTGTGTGTGTGTGTGTGTGTGTGTGTAGGAGACCGCCTGTTCGCTCCAGCCACCCAGAACCGAAATAATCACACAGAAATTATATTCTTTAAATTACTGCTTGGCCCATTAGCTCTAGCTTCTTATTGACTAATTCTTACATCTTAATTTAACCCATTTCTAGTAATCTGCATATTGCCACAAGGCTGTGACTTACCAGCTAAAGTTCTGGCATCTGTCTCCGGCAGGGCTACATGGCTTCTCTCTATCTCCACCTCCTTTCTCCCAGCATTCAGTTTAGTTTTCCCCACCTATCTTTATTCTGCCCTATTAGGCCAAGCCAGTTTTCTTTATTCATTAATAGTAATCACAGCATACAGAGGGGAGTCCCACATTAGTGCACATGTCTGTGTGATGGGCACTTTCTGTACAAACTTGAAGACCTGAGCTCACACCTTTAGAACCATGTAAAGCTGGGTGTAGTGTTGAACATCTGCAATCCCAGTACTCCTATAGTGAGATGGGAAGCCGAGACAGGAGAATCCCCCGAATTCAGGGGCCAGTGAGCCTGTTGTGCACAGTCACAAGCAACAAAGAAAAAAAAACCTGTCTAATAAAGTGGAGGGTGAGGATGAATGCTGAGGTTGTCTTCTGATCTCCACTGGCACACTGTGTCAAACATGTGTCTGTGCACGCATACATACACACACACACATCACACATACATACAAGTCAATAAATAAATAAGGAATGAATGAAAACAGAAAAAGAGTTTGGAAGACTGTGAGTGTGTGTGTGGTATACACACAGATAAGTAAAAGATGTATGCATGTGACAATAATAGAATCTAGCATAATTTAAATGAGAAGGTAAGAGTCTTTGATTTTTCTCTTTTATTGTCAAGACACAGTGGCATCAATGACACCAAAGAGGTTGTGGACACCCACTTTTGTCTTCTCTCCTGGGAATGCACAGTGGTGAGGGAGGTGACTGGCACTGTGGGTCCTAGAGAAGGGTTTAGTAATGGAATTTTTAAGTTAATGGGCACTATACTTTGGCCCCTGGCTATGTTGCAAAAGTTGAGTTTCTTTCTCACCCAAGTTTCAAACAAAGGCAAAAAGAGTTAGTTTGAGTTTGCTTTCACCCCATGTAATTCTCATTTGTTTTCTCTTTGGTTCCATTTTCCAGCCTGGGATATAGGGATTGTCTGACCTATTAAAACAGAGCAGAGTGCTGTGGTAATTAAATAGCTAATTTTAGACCCCAAACTACTTTTCTACCAATGGTCTGAGCATTTCAGACTGAGGTTTTGGAGGTATCTAGCTATTTGTAGCAATGATTCACTTCCATCCATCCATCCACACTACACATAAGATGCCTTGGCCAAGGTGGCCTGGGACAGAACTTAGCCAGAGGGAGCCTGGCCTGGCATTGTTTATTGACAAGAGGCAAACTTGTGGTTTCTTACAATCTGTGGTGATTTCGTAGGGAGAGTTGAGTCTGGCATCTCCACAGGGGGACGTGCTCACATAGAGATGGAACAGGATGTTTTCTCGAAGCCTGTAGCCTCCTTCCTTTAAATGGATGAATATCGATCTCTCAGAGTCCTCTCGATGCTTGCTATGGACACAAAGAGGACGTAGGTCACTTACGACAAAACAAAGGAAGACGTTCCAAAAGGTGCTTGCTTTTGTCTTGTTTTGTGGGGTTAGCAGTACCCCAGCTTTTACTTTCTCTACACTCGTATGCTGTTTGCCCCTTGCATGAACACTGTGGGAACAGGCCACAGTGAAACTATCTGGGAACAAACACAACCAACAGTAATGTTTCATCTCCATCTTCCCTGAGCAGTCACACGTTAGCGCTCTCTCTCTCTCTCTCTCTCTCTCTCTCTCTCTCTCTCTCTCTCTCTCTCTTTCTCTCTCTCATGTGTGTGTGTGTATGTAGGTCAGAAGACAGCTTCAGGTGTTATTCCTCAGGTACCATCCACCATATATATACATACACACATTGAGTCTTGGTTTGGAACTCACCGTATAGGCTAGGTTGGCTGGTGAGCCTCAGGGTCTGCCTGTCTCCACCTTCTCAACTCTGGGAATATAAGCATGTGCCACTATGCCCGGCTTTTTTCCCTCTTCTTTTTAGGCGTGAATTCTGAGTGTCATACTTTGGTCTTCATTCTGTGTGAGAATCACTTTACAAACTGAACTATCTCTCCAACCATTTTAGATCTATCTTTTATAAGCCAATATCTACCATTACAAAACCATAGTCCTCTGTGCCTGCAAGTCCCCATTCAAGAGGTGTCCCGAGACACTACTGACTAAAGCAGTCTAAGTGGGTGCTAGTATGTGCAACAGAGGGAAAAGGGGTTTTAAGCAGTGTCTGAGCTTGGGTGCCAACAAACTAGGTGGAAACAGCAAACAGTGCAGAATTGGCTCTTTTCTTTTTTTTAGTCATTCGGGGTAGATCTAGAACAAACCCATGCCTCCTAATCTTGGAGCTTTATAGCTTCTTGCTTCAGGAAAACCTTCTTCATAGCCTTTAACCCCACATTTGAGCAGCCCTGGCTTCCCAAGGAGGAATGATACCACATTGGACATTGAACAACTGAACTGTGTTTTTGCTTCTGGACCCTTCTGTAAGCCCCTGCAGTCTGCTTTTTGCCATTCTTGCTGTTTGTACAAGTTCTGCCCCATTGGTGATGATTTTGCATTGCAGGGCCTCGAGATCTCATAGGCAGCAGAATGGACATTGTGTCTCCAGAAGTCCTTGAGGCTACTATAAGCTTAGGTGTTACCACCTCTTTTCTTGTGCCCAAGCAGACTCCTCCATCATGTGTGGCTCTTCTCCTGTAGTCCTGTGAGCAACTGCATCCAGTCTTGGTCCCCAGTGCAGAGCCAGACCCACTGAGGAGGGAAAGCTCACTTGTTCTTGAGGCCCTTGGCAGCCATTTTTGGTACCCTCCTGCAGGACAGGGATGGGCATGACTATCTTTGACTTTTCCAGATAACTGTGCAGTGCCTAAAATGCATCCAAGCCTGGGCAAAGTTGATTGGATTGTCTTCTGCAACACATACCAGAGGTGTGTGTGTGTGTGTGTGTGTGTGTGTGTGTGACTGGAGAACGTTTCCAACTGAGTTGTTGGGTTTTCAGTAGAAATTCTTCCTCACATTTTGAGAGATTTCCAGCTCTTGTCTATTCCATTTGACCCCTCACCAGGCCTCCTGGAACTGATGTGGCAATATATCATGCTGCTATGCGCTGCTCAGAGGCTCAGATAAAAATTAATTGAGTGTATTAAGGTATTGCGTTTATTCGAGTCTGCTTGGCATATATTGGGCCCTTTTTCCCTTTGTGTGACTTCTGCACTTGCTAACAGGTTCATCTGAATGAGCCACTCACTAAAGCCCCTTTGAGAGGCCATTATTAGTGGATTCAAGGAACCCGGCTTCAAATGATAAGAAAGGGCAGCTGGAAGACGCAAAGAAAGAGCATTCTGTCAAGAAGGCCCACAGCAATTAAACCACTGTGACTGACTTGCTTCAGGAATGTGTATGGAGTGTCACATGAGCAAATCTACCTGTGCTTCTGCTGGAGTTTATTGTGTCTTCCAGAGGAATTCCAGCTCACATGACAGCCTGCTTTATCCTGATGGCTGCCAGGAGGACATCAGAAATCCCATCAAATGGACCACATTTCTTAGCACCTAGTCATTCTAGAAAAATCATCGTTAAAATGTATATGGCAGGCTTAGGAGATGGCTTGGTTGGCAAGCATGAAGATGCAAGTTTATTTCCTAGAACCTATGTTTAAAAACATACAGGCTTGCTGGCATGCTCTTTTGATCCCACTGCCAGGGAGGTAGAGACAGAGCTGATTCCCATCCCTCACTGGCCAATCAGATTACCCTATTTGGGGAGTTTCAGGTTGGTGAGACATCCTGTCTCAGAACAAGCAAGGTAGATGGCTTCTGAGAAATGACATCTGAGGTTGTCTCTGATCTCCACCTGCACACATACATGCACACAAGCACACACATGCAAACACAAGGGTACACGACTTTACTCACATTTCCTGATTTGAAATCTAGAAGTCTAGAGAATGGATAATAATCCCCACAGGGTGACTTGACTTCGTAGGACAAGGCCTACAAAGTATCGAATACCTCTCTCAAGATGATTACCATGTGTTTTGTAAGAGACATTTACCTTTGGTTCACACAATGAAAACAGCCTAACCCCAAGATTAGGACTGGGGACAGGAAATAAAATGACAGCCCATTTATGAGCCTGGCCCGTGAGAGATGGCCCTAGCTAAACATGAATAATCCTAAACTGTCTAAGAAGCTACATTGGTTGAGAAATTCTCAAACCCAAACTGACAAGGCTGTAGAAATAGCTGACCTGTGAGCCCTGCTTGAAGTGGACACAATTTTGTCAGAATTGAGCAGAAGTGTCAATGTCAACCTGCCACCTTTCCATGGCCAAAATGAAAGTTTTCCCCCCAGGGAGCAAGCTCATCGATTCAAGTTATCTCACATTAGACCAAACAGTCTTTCAACTCAATCGATGGGATTGCGGTTTCAGAGGGCAATGACTCCTGTTTCCTGAGACACAGCCAAGTGAGTTTCCTCCTTCCCTCTCCCGTCCCTTTCTCTTTTTTCCTCTCTTTTTCTGTCCTTCACCGTCTTTTCTATGTGTCTTTACCTGATTTGTCCTCTCCTTTTCAGTGGTTGCATTTTTTGCAAGAAATCCTCTATGATCCGCGGGTGGCACCTAGACCTGTATTGCTGTCTTGTCCCATCGACATTTGTAATTTGAGTAGCTGGTTGGATGAATAGCTTATTGAAGATATGTAAGATCCAGGGATGGCTGCACCCTGTGCTCTTGCGGATATCTGAGTTTTCATAAAGAAAATTGTTGTTTGAGGGATATTGTCATGGCTGCCCTAGTGTCTTCATTGAAAAAAATAACCAAATGGAATGAGCCATGGCAAGATGTCTTCCTGTGTGTCATGCCTGTGGGCACCTGTGTGGTAACTTGTGTGTGTAACCTGGAGGCGAGCAGCATGTTTACCGGAGTGAGATGTTGGGTACAATGCCAAATAAGACAATTGAACACTTCTGTGTCTGAAAAAACACAGATGCTATGTGGTGCCTTGTCACTTACTATGTATGGCATCTGCCAAGTGCTTGACACATTCTGAACTGGCTGTGGGACTCCTTTCCATTGCCCTGTCACCTGGCTCCTCACTAGCTAAGGTGTGTCGGTCCTGCCCATGCCAGGGGCCCCTTTTACCTCAAGTGCAGCTCCAGCTGAGTGTAGAGGAAGTGAAGAAATGCCCGTCTGGCCACAATCTCAGCGTGGCAGTCGTTGACAACGAGCCCCTGGTCACTGATGTGCTCACCGCTGATGCACTTGGTCCCAGAGGACAGGACGATGACCTGCGCCTGTTTGGTGTCCAAGCCTAGGGGACACAGAGGGTGGTCAGAACAGCTTAGGCTTCAAGGATGCCATTGCAGGGAGCTTTTCAACCTTCCTGGAGCTACCAGCCTTGGTGTTTATCTGGCGCTCAT
>JAQHUG010000030.1:8039338-8054288 GCA_028555095.1 Dicrostonyx torquatus
GTGGCTTTGGAGCCTGTCCTGGAACTAGCTCTTGTAGACCAGGCTGGTCTCAAACTCACAAAGATCCGCCTGCCTCTGCCTCCCGAGTGCTGGGATTAAAGGCGTGCGCCACCACCGCCCGGCTCATTCCTTCACTTTCTACTTCAAATGTTCTTCTCTCTACTTAAGTCCTACTGGATTTTGCCCTTTGTTTTACTTAGCACATGCTTGAGCATTGTGGGGACACTTGGCTTTCGAAGTCTCATACCTCACTGGAGGTCAACCCTGTAGCCGGACAAGGTCCAGTGGTTTGCAACACTCAAGAGCATGTGGTTTTCGTACAACTGGTGCCTCAGGAGCAAGGCAAAAAGCAGAATGTAGCTACAGGGCTGATGTTTAGGCCTCTCAGGGCACAGAGGTATGAAGGCTGGTGACATGGCACAGCGTCAGGTTCAGAACACGTCCCCTCCACAATCACATTTCACAGGCTGGGGCTGGGGCTGATGAACTGGTGTCTGAGGGGAGCATCCCTTTTCTAGGTTATCCTGTTTAAGGTTGGACGCCTTATCAGAAGTGAGTGGTCAGGGCAGACAGAATGACCAGCTCCACTCTGAGCTACAACCTTGACTGCAGCCTTGAGAAGGAGCTCTGAGCTGTGGCCATGACCATTGCTTAGGCTCTGGGTTTGACTCTGATCTCATTCCAGGGACTCTGATCTAGGGGCACATGTCTATAGGCATATCCTGAATCTTTAAATCTTAAAATCTTTGTATATGTCCACTGTACATGAAACTGTATTACACAAGGAAATTTAAAAAGTTCCTTTGACAGTTCATATGTATACACACATGTATACATACATATATACACATACATGAATATATATATATATATATATATACACATTGCAATCACATTAATTTCTTTACCATTTCTTATCCCCATGTGACCCCCACCAACCTCACTTTTTCTGACAAGTTTCCATTGTCCTACTTTTATGTCTTTTTGTTTTGTTTTTGGCTTTTTTGTGGCCCAGTGAATGTAATCAGGGCCAGATGGGTAGCCACTGGAGCATGGACACTCACCAGTGGGTACCACTGAAAACATTGGCTTCCCAGCCCCAAGTAGCCACATATTGCCATTATTTCCCAGGGAGGACCCAGCCCACTTAAATCCCTCCCACATCTTTGATGGACTATTGATGGGCCCACTCTTGTAGGACCTGTGCAGGCGACTGAAACTGCTATAAGTTCTTGAGTACAGTGGCCAAGGCTGGCCCAGGAGGCAGCATTTTATGGCTCTGCTCCTTATCGTCTGGCTCATACAAAGAACGCTTGATTACAAGCATACACTGTGCATTTGAAACATTTTTACTTCATCCTCTACCTCACTGGTCTCACCACTCCCTCTCCCACCAGTGCCCTTCATCTCCCTAGACACTTCTGCTTCTATTTTTATTATAAATCTAATATATATATGATTTTAGATATCTATATAAAAAATCTATACTTCCTGACTCTTATACCTAAGAATAATGTCACAAATCCATAAAAGCAAAGGAAGGGAGGGGGGAGTCATACTGGAAATTGTAAAGCTCCCTCCCTCTCCCAGGAGCTGCAGGATAGACGGGAAGAAGCAGGCGGCAGAACTGCTCACATTCAGCACTTTCCGTGGCTTAGAGGCAAATCTTCTCCCAACTCTGAGTTTTCGTAGAGGCACCAAAGGAGTGGCCCCAAATTATTTCTCTCTTTTCTGGTCTATTTATGGGTCACACAAGTGCTGGTCTTTGTGGCTTTAAAGCCTCAGAAGTAAATAACTTTTATGGAGTGGTTTATAGGACTGTGGAAGTGAGCTTCTGCTAGTGACCAACAGAAAGAATTCTAACAGCCCCATCAAGATCGCCAGAGGGAGTTTGTAAAACACCTCTGATTATCATCACGTTGTCTAAATACTCCCACTGCAGGGCAAGAGCTGAGAGTTTGGAGGCCACACTTACAGAATGGCCACTTGAAAACATTTTCTTTGAGGTGTCAGAGGGATGGCTCAGTGGCTACTGCTTGCTGTGCAAATGTGAGGACCTGAGTTTGAATCCCCAGAACTGATGTAAAGTTAGGTGCTGTTGCCTACATCAGTAATCCCAGCACTCCTACAGTGAAACAGGACCAGAGAGGCCTTGGGAGCTTGGGGGGCAGCTAGCTAGCAGTGACAAACACAAGAGACCCTGTTTTAAACAAGAGGGAAGGTTAGACTGTCACCCTAACCTTCACAAGGTTGAACTCTGACCTTCACAAGTCTACCATGGCATGAGTACACACACACACACACACACACACACACACACACACACACAGAGAGAGAGAGAGAGAGAGAGAGAGAGAGATAGATAGATAGATAGAGAGAGAGAGAGAGAGAGAGAGAGAGAGAGCGAGAGCTCCCTGAATAATCAGTCTCCAACCTATAAAATAAAATTGGGGCTACTCCCTTCCTTACCCCACTTTGCCTTTTTTTTTTTTTTTTTACCTTTTTCCCAGATTTGATCAACTGTTACAAGATGACAAATAGCTCATACTAACATAAAAAACAGCACTAGACATTTCATGACTTATTTTTTCACAAGACAATACCCATCTACTCATAGCCAAAGGAACTTGGTCAACAAAACTGGCTCTCTGGGAACCTTGAAAGCATATTCTAAATTTAAGGTCTTTAAAATATGTCATGGCCACTGCTGTTTTAGAAGATGACGAAGAAGGTCAAAGATGATTCTTTCTCCTGCCCTCATGGATGCAAGCGTGAACACACATACTCTCCTCACTTTAATGGTGAATTCCTGGAGGATAGAAAGCAGAATCTCCATGAAATCCTCTAAGAAGGGGCTCCCCAGGAGTCTGTGTAATTAGAGAGATGGCTTCAGTTCTTGATGGAGGGTCTGATACAAATCCAACTTTCAAGGTCCCACAACTGAAAGTCAGAGCATGGGATTGGATGCCCACTGGCTCTGCTCTATGTGAGCACATGCACGCTGCCGTTTGCTGAGTTTGGATTCTGTGTGGCGTGCGGTAGGTGCAGAGTGCTGGCTTAGCCTCAGATATTACTGGGCTCTGTTAAATCCTTTGATAAATTTATGTATGAACCATTTCTTTAAAGAGATGATATGCAAATTGGGCCCCCCAGTGGAGTAGACCTTCCATTTTTAATAAGATTTACTTTTCCAAGCAAATAGTGCTGACAGCCTTGTAAAGTATTCGATACAGACTTGTTCTATGTAGAGAATTGCTCCATTGAGAACTAAATCCTGAAGCCTGACTGACTTCTGTCTCTACTCCCACCCCCAGCGTGGATCTTCCTTTGTGGGACAGAATAGGGACGAGGCAGGGAGGAAAGGGAGAATACTTTGCCAAGGGGATCATAAGGAAGCCTGAAGGATGGGGTAAGGGGAGAGGAGGGCAAATGCGTGCTTGCATTGTCTGCGGTTAGCAGAGGTTAATCCACTATCCATGCTACAACCTTTGTGGCAGCGAACTGTGCTGAGCAAAAAAAGAAATAAAAAGGAAAGGAACATGACTGCTCCTAGGCAAGGTGGAGGAGGAGTTTTATTGTAGAAGTGTGGAGAGTGTAGCCAGAGGCAGAGAAGAGTCCAGAGTGGGCATGACCAGACTGAGCCATGTGGGGAGAGGGGGGAGGGGAAGGGGAAGCAAGGGCGGAAGAGCAAGGTGTGTGTGTGTGTGTGTGTGGGGGGGTACTAGGTGCAGCAGTCAGAAGGTCCAAAGGTACAAAGAGATCAGGTAACCCAAATAATCGGATTATATAGGGAAGAATAGCCCAGCCTTCCGGGCTGGAGAATTCAGGACAGGGAGCCAGGAGGCCTGTAACAGGTAGTGACTGGGGGATGCAGGGAGAATCTGGCAGCTAGAGTCCACTTTGATATCTTAAATAGGCATCTCCACCATTTGTCCCAGGTTTGAAACTCTCTCCAGCTGGGTCTGTCCCTTTCCTCCTAAGCACAAACCCCTACACACACACACACACACACACACACACACACACACACACACACTCACCACACACACACTCACCACACACACACTCACCACACACTCACTCCCTCACTACCTCCTACCCACTCTCATTGCTCTCCTGGTTCTGGTGACTTCCATTTCTTAGAAGGACACAGGTGTCCACGACATGCTGTCTTTCTACTGTCTCCTTCCCCTGTGGTGGGATTTAGTTTCATGGTGGGATTTAGTTTCTTGATAATCTTTTGAGAACATTTTTAGTTCTCAAGCCAGCAGCTCACCTGCTTTGAGAAAAACAAAAAGAGGATACGAGCACAGCCCTTATGCTTTCTTCCCGCAGGAAAGCTGAAAACAGCTGCACACCATGCCTGGCATTCTTTCCTCGGGTCTGAAATCCTCTAGTTGTTCCCTAGGCGGACTGTCTGCCGACTGGGAGTCCTGAGGGTGGAGCTGACAGTCATTTGTCAGCAGGAGCCAAAGCTACAGGGAGCAGCAGGAACCAGCTCCTCACCTCTCCCAGGATGCCTAGGAGCCATTTTCTAATGGAAAGAGTTAACAGGATCCATGGACTGTTGAGGAACACTTAATGAGGACACTCTCTTGATGGAGAAAGCATTTCCAGACTCTAGCTGCGTTAAAGCAGGTATTTCGAGTGATGCAAACCAGCATTTCTAACTCTCGCTAAGAGTGTTTAGGCATGTAGACAGCTGGCGTACATGGAGTATAACTCAGACGGCTCTTTGAGAGTAGGCACTGTGACTCCCGAGGCCCTGGCTTCTTTTGATTCCATGGAAATTAGAGCCGTAGAAAAAAGAAACTGCTTTCCCTTCGCCCCTCGTTAATTCTCAACACTGCTTGACTCCAGTCTCTGCCATATTTAGTACAATTATGCGGCTCAAGAAATGCATTATTTGCTGATTCACTTTTCATTAATCTCACCTACAATGTGCCAGCACCAAGTTAAGTAACACCGGAGACAAGACACTTAAAACATGGCCATACCCTTTAGCATGTATTTAGGGAGACAGTATAGAAACAGAAGATCTGTAAAATAAGATCGTGTCACTCACTCTCTCTCCATCTCACATACACACAGAATCATATTTAGGAAGCTTACAGTAGACCTTCAATGTGTGAGCAGATCCTGAGAGATGGTATATCTTAGGTAGAACAAATAAGCACAAGACAAAGACAGGATAAAGAGCATGCCTAATTTATGTGCGTGTGTGCGCACACAGCAATGAAAAGTTCATTTTGGTACTAGTGGGAGATTTGTATACAAAAGTGGCAGTTCTTAGGCTTAAAAGGCAAGTGGAAATTGAAGGCAGAAGATTTTAAACGCCACCCTTAAGATAGATACTAGATTTTACATGCTAGACCATGAGACTCTTAATGAACTTTTTGATGGTGACAGTGACATTATTGTCCCTGTGTGGGTTCAGTGCAGTGTCCTGGATGAGCAGAGGGAGAGGGATGAGGGAATAGGCAGGAGGCTGCTGTCACAGTATAGAATCTAAACATGATTCAAGAGTAGTAAACAGAGAAAGGGGTAGGAAGAAGAACTTGGGGAGATGACAGGAGTGAAACAAAAGGACTGGAAAACTAAAACAGGAAGAGGTAAAAATTAAATGCTCAAGAATTACATAGTAAAAATGAAAACTATAAAAATTCTTATAAGGGTCAGCTAAGTTCAAGTTTGACAGTCTCAGTTTGGGGAGGACAGAAGACAGACATCTTGTCCTTATTTCTTCCTCCAAATGCCACAGAGGGTGACTTGATGGCATTAGTCGTTTATGAGTTGGAAAATAGAGTTCTATATAAAAAATACAAGCAAAAGTTACTAGAAACACAAGCTGTATTGTACCCTCTAGTAAGACAAGTTTTTCTTAAGTCTCTCACCCTATGGTTCTAGTATAGAGGTATAGAATAAGCCCAGAGGGGTCTTCAGTTCTGTAAGATGCAGTACTCCCCACTCTTCATTAGATGAAGATCCTGCTTGTATTGAGGCAAACAAAAAAATAGTCTTCAAGTCTCGTGAATTTTGGTTCCCATGGATGAGTCAAAGGTGTGTGAGGTGACATTAGTGGGCAGAAGCCACCCACTGTTGCCTGGAAATGACACTCTCTTTGTGACACTTTGGTTCCATTTTTTTTCCTTCAAAGCAGGGTTTCTTTGTGCAGCCTTCACTGTCCTGGAACTAGCTTTGTAGATCAGGCTGGCCTCAGACTTAGGGATCCTCCTGCCTCTGCCTCCTGAGTGCTGGGATTAAAGGTTCGTGAACCCTTGATATCTGGGATGTGCAATGAGTGGCCCATAAATGATGCTTTGTATAAACAACGTGTCTTAGGTCAGGACACCCAAAATCAGAGGCTGAGATGGAGATTCTAGGAGATAATTCATAGTAAATCTAGACAGTGCAGAAGCTTGATAAAGAAGAGATTTTGCAGTATTCTGAGGTAGACATGACAGGAAATTCTATAATATGAAGACTAGGACAAGGTTATCACGCCTTGAGGCAAGGCTGTGAGTTCAGTACTCTGTGAGACGTTGGCTATAGGCATTCCAAGAGCAATGGCTTTCTCTAGCCAAGGCATTTGTCAGGAGAAGACATAGCTATGAACGGTTCCCAGCCAGTGCATAGAGCAGCAATGCAAGAGGCAAGAACCCTGGAAGAGCTTGTGTGTGGTACCAGCAATATCTACTCCGTCAAACAATGCTGCGATAGTTTATAAAATTAAAACTTGTTTGGAACCATCACTTGACACATGATATCTGGTCAACCCACACAGTGGCTCCTCTATAATTCCAGTTCCAGGGAATCAATCTGATACCCTCTCTTGACCTTTGTGAGCATCAGGCATACATGAGGTACAGAGACATACACGCAACCAAAGGCATTCCTATACATAAAATGAAATAAATTAATCTAAAAAATGGCACAATCAATTTGGGTGGTGGCGGTGCATGCCTTTAATTCCAGCACTCAGAGATAGAGGCAGGCAAATCTCTGTGAGTGCTAGGTCAGGCTGGTCTACAGATTGTGTTCCAGGACAGCTAGATCGCTAGAGCTACACAGAGAAACCCTACCTAGAGAAACCAGAAAAAAGGGCACAAATCTAGATTGGAGTGAAAGTAATACCCTATAGAATGTCATGAGGAAGAACTATAGAAAACAGAAACACTCTGATTTCTATAAAGTAAACAGCAAAATCATCAAAGATCCCATTCCCCAACCACCCATTTAAGGTTTGTTGAACCCACTGACTTTTAAAATATCAGACAGATGACTTTAAGGTAGTATATAATGTTATGAAACTAATAAAAGACTCAAATTGTTTTAGAAATGACCATATTGAAAATACACACTTGATTGAGACTACAGAAGAAAGAAAATCACGGAGATATTTAAAAATTTCTAAATAAACTACAGTTTACTAAACAGAATAGCTCATTACTAAACACACAGTATAACTCATTTCTTCCAGAATGTGAAAATAGGTTGTATGTAAAACTACAATACAAAAAGATAACTATGAACATGGACACAGAGCCAGCATCTGAAAAAAAATCATGACTTTAGATAAAATATGAAAATAGATTGTATTTAGAATACAATAGAGAAAGATGATCATGGTCACAGAAACGGAGCCAGTGTCTGACAAAATGCACAGCTTAATGGGGGCAACCTGGAGGTATTTCTGCTGCCGTTCAAAGAATGCACAGTGTAGTTCCATTGTTTGGTATCTATTGAAAGTACCACTCAGCGCAAGAGAAATAAATTAGAGGTGCGATAATTGAAAGAAGCAGGCGATACAAAAGCTGTCTGACTAGACTGCATACGTGGCACCCTCAAGACAGCCCAACTGAAATACTACTGGAAGCAGGAAGAGAGTTCAACGGAATGAGAGGGAGCAGAGCTCACACACCCAAATCAATAGTTTTCATATATACACATAACCACTAGAGAGAAACAATGAAGTGGAAACAACCCTGCTTTTAATAGCCACAAACAAGGTGCTAGGGAAAGGAGGATGGACTGTGAAGACCAAGCTTTATAACTCACTAAAAGGGCTGGAGACACAGGCCAAGCGTGGCCTCCTGAGTTTGATCGTCTGAACCCACATGGTGGAAAGAGAGAACTGACTCCTACAAGTTGTCCTCTGAGCCCTACAGGTGTGAACTCACTAGAAATGTAAAATTGAAACACCTCTAAAGGGCACTGGCAATATTAGAACACACAGAAAGATACCCAGTTTCCTTAGAGTAGGAAGATTAGCCCCATGACATTTCTCCCAGTTGATTATAAGGTTAGGATACTAACAGAAACAGCAAGAGTGCTTTATTTTAAACAACACCTAGTTAAAGTGTAGTTTAATTATTCTTTATTTAAGCCAGAAAAAACGGATTCTCCAGGAAACCCAGTGAATGCCTTCGTGAGCGGGTGGAACAAAGGAGAGAGTGCAGAACTCAGTCCGAATAATATGAAAACCCAGTACAGGCTAAAGCCAACCCTTGAGTCCACGAGGTAGAGAACACCTAGTCAACAGCATCTCGTGACTGAAGACTCATTTGAAAATTCAATTGCATCTTCATCTTCCACCAGGCACCAGGGCAGGCGCTAAGTGGATTAAGATCTGGATGTGAAACACCAAATAACTGCACCTGAATCCTTACAGTTGCTTTATTTACAGTTTATAAAACTTGTAAGCAACCAAAATGCCCTTGTTCTTGAACTTCCTGGCCTCTGGTATTGTCAAAAACTTCTGTTGTTTATAGACCTCCCAGAAAGACAGCTTGTTACAGTAGCACAAGGGGACATTATCTACTCTAGGAACTCTATGGCACTGAATTTTATTCATTTAATGAGCTAAATAATTCTTCCTTCGCTTTTTAAATAGAAGTTTCATAACAGCATATATGATTCTGGAAGAAAACACCACAGTGTTCTAAAGTATCAAACAGTAAAATAATATCAATATGTGTTAAAGAAATAAATCTCTAATAAATAATACATTTCTATAGAAATTTGAGGCAGATTCGAGACCAGCCTGGTCTACAAGAGCTAGTTCCAGGACAGGCTCCAAAGCCACAGAGAAACCCTGTCTCAAAAAACCAAAAAAAAAGAAAAAGAAAAAAAAGAAAAGATTTTTATTATATACATAGACTGTCCAAGGGTTTGGTACACAATCTATTCTGATTCCGTTTTCTAGTATTGTGTCATGGAGTTTAATGACTCCATAAGAAGGTTTGCGCATGTCCCCTGAGAAAGGCTTCTTCCCAATAGACTGGCTCCTAGCATTGGGAAACCTTTACCAGTGATCAACCCCAGTGACCATGGGCATAATTTCAGTTTATTGCTTGTGTTTCATGTGTCAGAGCTCCTGCCTCTTTGTGCTTTGTATTCTGAGTGTTTGCAGAGAATATCAGTCTGCCTATAATCCTACTTCTGGTCATTTTTGATTAACATCTCTTTTATGTTCAAGTTTTTTTTCTGCAATAAATTCTTGTCTCTTCTTAAGTTTCAGTTTCCAAACTAAATTTTTCTCTAGTTAGTTCAAAAGCAGGTGGAAGCAAAAATGCACTTGGTGGGCATTTCTGATCTAGAGACGTAATTGGGCTAGAACTGGGAAATGTTTGGCTTCTAGCGGGGAGATTTTTCTTTCATCAGCATGTTAACTGAAAGTCATCTCTAGGAAGTGGAAGAGGTCAGTGTCTGCTATGCTCTTATTCTCCAAATATTGCTACTGCGTCCAGTAAGTTAGGTGTCAATGTCTTGTGAATTTCTACACCAGATAGTAGAGCTCAAGGAGGAGGCATCCATGAGGCTCAGATAAATGCATAGATAACTGCATTTCTTACTTACTTGAAATACTGGACAAGTAAATTTAACTACATTAAATTCAATTAACTCCATTGCCTCATGGGGAAAAGTTAATTTAAAGAAAATCATGCAAAGTTTAAAATTTGAACACTGATTTTTAGCTATTGTTGTGATATGTTTCAATTCCCATATAATTATATTTATCTATCTCCATAGTGTAATCATCTGTCCTGTCCCTTTAAGAGACAAGCCACTTGACAAGTATTGATAGTATGAAGGGCACATTTTTATCTATTTTCATTCATCTAGCCCAATGATGAGTATTGATTTCTCCTAAAAGTGAGGATAGGCAACTTCTCCCTTGTCTTCAGGTCCCGAACCCTGTGTCACCGGCACACACACAGGTCGGGGAAAGAGGCTGGCATGGTAGAAGGGAAAGAATTATGATTATGGACATAACAGACCTGTGGGCGTCTGCGAGGGTGGGAAGGGGTGACTGAAGTGGTCAGGTCTGTGTTAGAGATGGGGAGACAAGGAATCTTTGCCTGTGCTGAAGGGCTGTCTGCCAGATGAATCAGGGAACAGAGTTTCATAGGAGAAGTGTCTGAAGCCATCAGACTCTGGAGGGGTCACCTGGGTCATATGGAGCATGGAACTAGGAGAAGGATGCAGTGGGGCTCCATCCTGTGGCCATTCCAGCACCATGACTACCTTCCTTTCATGGTCTAGTCAGCGGACTCTCACTATTAAACATACAAATGCGAAATGTGACAAGAGCTTTG
The DNA here is from genome assembly GCA_028555095.1 of Dicrostonyx torquatus. Classification (NCBI taxonomy): domain Eukaryota; kingdom Metazoa; phylum Chordata; class Mammalia; order Rodentia; family Cricetidae; genus Dicrostonyx; species Dicrostonyx torquatus. The sequence continues at coordinate 8,049,937 of JAQHUG010000030.1, forward strand.
AGTTTCCTGTCAAGGCACAAGGCTGCACTGTGGAAAGAGCATACCTTTGTCAGGTCCCTGGAAGTCTGTCTTTTGGTAATGTTTCTGGGTCTTGCATGTGACCAGATGACTTTGAGGGTCACAAATGCACGAACAAAACACAGGCAGGATTTTCATCTCTCCTATGGGCAATAAGCTGCCAAAGTCACAGTTTGGAAAAGACATTTTTTTAAAAGCTAGGTGTGGTGGTACACACCTTTAATCCCAGCACTCCTGAAGCAGAGGCAGGCAGACCTCTTGGAGTTTGAGGTCAGCATGAACTATGTAAAGAATTCTAGAACAATCAGAACTATATAATAGTGAGATCCTATCTCAAAAAAATTAAATCAAACAAATATACAATACACACAAGAAAGAAACAAATGAAAAGAAAAAGACTCTTTTCATGGATTGGGTAAGCAATTTGAGAAAAGAAACTACTAACCATAAGTGGCAGATTATTTCACATTGAGATTTGCACGCATGAGGAACATAGAGGATTCAGGGGTACCTCCGAAGAACTCCTGACTCTGCTGATACTCCAGATACCATGGTGACCATCTGCCTCAGTGCTCACATTTCAAAGGCTGTCGAGTGCTTCATCAGTGAATCTTACAGCGGATGCTCACTTTATGACTCAGCCACAAGAGCCCAGCTTTCTGAATGTCAGCATAGCTCTTGTTAGAGTAACTACAGTAATTACACACCCGATAGCATCCTCTAGCACGGCACTTGTTAGAAAAATTCTGTAATCACAGACTTGTTACCATTCTTTAAAGAGAGAAAAATATGGGTTGGAGATTAAGCTCAGTTGGTAGGATGCTGGCCTGGTTCAAATCCTAGCACCACACAGACTGAGCACGGTGGCAATAACTGTTATCCTAGTCCTTAAGAGGTGGGGGCAGGGGCAACAGAAGTCTAAGGTCAACCTTGGCTACATAGTGAGCTGAAGGCCAGCTGGGATAAATAAGACCCTGTCTCAAAAATAGAACAAAACAGAAATAAAGAAAAGATGCTTCCAGAGGATAAGCCTGTCTCTCCTTTTTGTTTGGTGAGACTATCATTGGGAACAATACTAGCTTGTTTGGCAGAAATCCTGGTGAGCAAAGAGGGTGGGTCCAGTTGATCTGAGGTCTTAGTAGAGCCAAAATTGAAACAGTATTCGAATTTTTAGGATGCTAACAATGAATGCTTCTTCTATTTTAACCGCACACATACGTTTTCCTTCTAAAATGCCTGGGGCTTAGGATTCACACACATTCTTGTTAGGAATGTGATGGTCTCAGGTGTTTTGTTTTTTTTTTTCTGCTGCGTGGATGACCGTCACTGAGCTGTATGTATTGAGCATTGTGAGGACTAAGCCTGCACACTGATCACACACACACTGGTCTCTCCAGGTAAAGCCCAGCTTTGAGAGAGGTACCTGGAGGATCCTAGACACAAGGCTGAGACTATCTATAGTCATTGATCATGTGGGATCACCTCAGGCCCTGTGGCCACCCTCACTACAACTCCAAAGAGGCAAGTTCACTGCCAGGGGTGAGATCAAGATATCAGCTGGGTAGTGAGCATTGCTGCCTTTTGAGAAAACTGAACTGTCTCAAACTTGACGTTCTAGAAGTGGGGTTGGAGGTGAACCCGGGTGCCACCAGAGCTAGCCACTTTTCTTTGTGTTTTGAAGTAGGAGGCTGCATGGCTTGCTGAGCACCACAGCCCTAGTTAGAGACGTATTGGTTGATGCACGTGTCTGTGATTTCTAGCGAGTCAAATGTGCTAGTCTAACTTGCTTTCTGTTGCTGTGATGAAAGAAACTGCCCAAGCGCAACTTGGGGAAGAAAAGTTTTTCTCAGCTTATACTTCTAGGTCGCAATCCCTCACTGAGGGAGTTTGGGCAGAAATTTGAGGAAGGAGTGGAGGCAAGGGTTGTGGAGAAATGTTGCCAACTGGCTTACTCTGACTCTCAGCTATTTTTCTTCTGTAGCCTGAGACCTCCTACCTAGCGATGGTAGGCTCCACAGTTGATTGTTGCCACCTGAATCAATCGTCAGCCAAGACAATTCCTCACAGGCATGGCATGGGCCAACCTGATAGAGACAATTCTTCAACTGAAGCTTCCTCTTCCCAGTGACTCTAGGTTGTGTCAGCGTGGTAATAAAAAAAAGAAGCGGTATACACGCTAATACCACCTCGGAAGGAAGCTTGAGGTGGAATCTGATTTGGGAAGTGTGCAGGCAGATAAACACAATCATATCTCTACCATTAGATTTGACTTTGTCTGCATGAAAGCAGTGTGGCTGACACCTTCCTCCCATTTTTAACACCTAAGAAGACTGAGGATAGAGAAGCCCCAACAGTCCTTCCCACTGCCATAGGCCTTTCTGCAACTCTTCCCAACATACCTAATGACTGAGTTATTTCTCAACACTGTACCTAGAAAGTAAGAGATTTAAAGCTTCATGAGATATGACTACATACACTGATATGCTACCTGCTGGTTTAGCAAACATTTATTTGTTAGTTAATTTACATGCTAACTTGACACAACCTAGAATCACATAGGAAGAACATCAGACTAAGAAACTGCAGATCAGGCTGGCCTGGGAGCATGTCTGTGGGGAATTATCTTGACTGATAGTGAATGGAGGAAGACCCAGCCCATTGTAGGCAGTACTATTCCCTAGGCAAGGGTTCTGACTAGTAGTGGAAAACTAGCTGGAAGCAAACAAACTACCCAGGCTATGCTTATTCTCTCTGCTTTAAACTGGGAAGGTGATGTGACTAGCTGCTTTAGTTTCTGCTTTGACTTTCTCTGAATGATGGACTGTAACTTTGGAACTGTAAGCCAAACAAACCCTTCCTTTCCCATGTCAAGGATACTTATCACTGCAATAGAAATGAAACTAGAACAAACTGGTTCCCTCTTCTCTTGGTTTTGCTATAGGGACTGAAAGCAAGATTCTTCCTTCCTGATTGAGTCAGTTATTCTTTTTTTTTTTTCGAGACGGGGTTTCTCTGTAGCTTTGGAGCCTGTCCTGGAACTAGCTCTTGTAGACCAGGCTGGCCTTGAACTCACAGAGATCTGCCTGCCTCTGCCTCCCGAGTGCTGGGATTAAAGATGTGCGTCACCACCGCCCGGCTCAGTTATTCTTTTTTAAAAATATAAATGGGGGGAACGCCGGTCCCAAAATGGATGGCTGGTCCCATGAGGGGTAGTGGCAGGTGACTCAAGGCCTTGGCAAGTCCCCCAGGCTTCGGCGAGTCCCCTGAGACCTTGGCGGGTCTCATGAGGGGCGATGGTTCCACGAGGGGCCTCAGGGGGTCCCCAGGCCTTGGGGCCGTGGTGGACCACCTTGGTGGGTGGGAGACAGGCAGATACATCATACAGAGAGAGTTTATTTAGTGGGTTATGGAGGGAAAAGGAAAGGAGGAAGGGGAGAAGAGGGAAGAAGAGAGAGAGGTGGGGGTGGGAGAGAGAACAGAAGTTAGCTTTTCAGGAGAGAGACAGAAAGAGAGAACAGACTGGAGGAGGAGGGATATCCATTTGCCCTGGCAGAAAGGAAAGGGTTGGGAGAGGGCAGGGCTTGTCTTTTAAAGGGACAGCATACCCAGGTACATACTAGGCCAGCAGATCATAACATCACTGTCTTAGTTAGGGTTTCTATTGCCGTGAAGAGACACCATGACCACAGCAACTCTGATAAAGGAAAACATTTAGTTGGGTGGCTCACAGTTTCAGAGGTTAAGTCCATTATCATCATGGTGGGAAATGGCAGCCTGTAGGCAGACTTGGTGCTGGAGACGGAGCTGAGAGTTTTATATCTTGCAGGCAGTAGGAAGTGAACTGAGGCACTGGGTGTGGCTTGAACATATGAGACCTCGAAGCCTTCCTCTACATTAACACACTTCCTACAACATGGCCACACCCACTCCAACAAAACCACATCTTATAGTGCCACTCCCTTTGGGGGCCATTTTCTTTCAAACCACCACATTCCACTCCCTGGCCCTCAAAGGCTTATAGACATATCATATGCAAGAAATGCACTTAGTCCAACTTCAAAAGTCCCCATAGTCTATCACAGTCTCAACAATGTTTAAAAGTCTAAAGTTCAAAGTCTCTTCGGAGATTCATGCAATCTATTAACTGCAATCCTATAAATCATCATATACTTCCAACATACAATGGCACAGGATATTCATTACCATTCCAAAACATGCAGAAGGAAGCATGGATAGAAAACACTGGACCAAAGCAAGACCAAAAACCAGCTGGACAAACTCCAAACTCTGCATCTCCATGTCTGATGTGAAAACACTCTTCAGATCTTCAACTC